>CM021103.1:333465534-333517591 GCA_007115665.2 Sequoiadendron giganteum | reverse complement strand
TTTTGGTAGTCACACAACCTTTTATCACCCATCTTCATTGATAAGGGTTCAATAATTTAATAAGAGTAATGATTGAAAGTGTTTGTAGTTTCCTTTTGGATGCATTTACATGCCAAACATCAAAATTTGGAAATATTTAGAAGAATTTTTTATAGATGGTTCCATTTATTTATATTTTTACCTAGAAAAGTAGGATGACCAATCATGTCATGATTTGTACAAGTAATATTTAGCTCGAGGATTATAATTGACATATAAAAGAAGATAAGATCAATAGTGATGGTAAGTATTGTGCAATAATTGGTGGCATTACCAAAAATGTTTTAGAAATAACACACATTATTATCCTACCTTGAACCTGTAGTGTTAGAACAAGTGTAGTTTTTGTTTTTATTAAAACAAAAAGAAAAGGGTCTTGATCCCATAGTTAAAACATCATAATAAAAAATAGAAATAGTAGGAGGGCACACAGGTCTGAAAAAACAACTAAAGGGAACACATACCCAATAAAACAACAAAATTAAAGAAATTAAATAGAGAGAGAGAACAAAAAAACCACAACCACTAGGCTAGAAAATCAAACTCCGGTCTTCAAGGAGGGCATCCAAGGACACTTCCTAGTCCTCCTTATCCTTCTTCTCTTCTTCATTCTTATTGTTCACATTCTACTCCCGATTGCCTTTAGCCCCCTTTTTCTTCTGTTTGGTAATTTTGGGGTGGCCTAAGACGGTTCCCATAACAACTTTGTTCATAATGCCATTAGTGAGCATAACGAACAAGTGTAGTTTGTTAAAAACACTATCTAGAACCATTTTATAATGTGTGTAAAAAAATGATGATCGATTTTCTTGATAACACAATAATTTGCATATGTAACCATCAAACAATGCAATTTTGTATGTTGTACAATTTTTTTAATTGATATAATTTAAAGTTTTAGAAGCATAAAGAAATCTTCGTTATTGATTTTTTAAATCACATTTTCAGTCAATATTTATTCCATTTGTAAAAACAACATAAAGAGAGTGATAAGTGAAACATGTTCCAATATATGATAGAGTTAAATGGACTAAAAAAATAGAATTCTAAACTAAACATCCATCCTAGAAAGATGTGTAAGCAATAGATTAGAAAATAAACTAGAAAATAAATATGAATAAACAAGCTTCCTATTCTAAAAACCTACAAACATTAGATAGAGAAAAAATGAAGCTCACACAAAGCAACAAAGCATAAATTTAAAATAAAGTTATCATAAATCCATTATTGTCAAGTAGATTTTCTCTAAATGATCAAGATGTGTGGGTGATCAACTCACCAACACAACACTAATGATCTTTGAATGATGAAATTGACAGAGTTATGTTGTATAGAAGATTCATGATAATAATGATGATTGAAAGGATGAATTTATAGACTTTTGGAAGATGAAATGGATGATAGATATTTGATCAAGGATCATGAATTAACTCAATTGGTTATGGATTTATCTCAAAGGGGTGAATGAATGAATGAATTTTTTTAGGAAGATTATCATTTTAAATTCATGAGAGGATAATATTGAACTTATTAATTCATTATATAGATAACCGGATAATGAAGTTACTAATTTGAGGGAGTTATCAAATGAAGGGATATTTAAGAATTTAGTAATTTATTTAAGGGATAATGATATAGAATTTTATTTATTTATTTAGATGATAATCAACTCATACCAATTAAGTAATAAACAATTATTTAAATAAATGATAATAATGATAATTAATAGAGAATAATGATAATCAATGGATAATATTGATAATTAATGAATAATAATAATTAATGACATGTGTAATACCCCTCCGATGGTATTTTATTATGATGTTATCATTATGGCACGCTTTAGATTAGCATAAGTGGATATTTGAATTAATGATGCTTTATGCCTTTGATTATATTATTGATGTTAGATTCGTCAGTTGGTAATACTATATTGGTGAAGGGGATGGGATTGCATCACTCGCTTGCGAGCACCCTATGATTTCGTGATTCCCTCTTCACGGTGTGTTTTCTATGATGCAAATATACATGTGCAATATTCAATTGTTCGCAGGTTAATAGGTACAAGACATCGACTCCACCTGATTTCACGGGTTTGAGTGTGTCAATTGCCAACGACATTTGATTGGGAGATAGTAGCTAGGCTTTCCGTGTCAAGTCATCACCCTAGTCTTGAGTGTGTCGTCGGTTGTAGTCTGGTTCAGTTGTTTTAATATTGTTCAATTGCCTTGATCTTATTAAATTGCAAGTTACAAAAGTTAAATAAATGACCTATGTAGTTAAGTTGTTGACTAAATGAATTTGGTTATAATTTGAAAAATGTTATTTAATTTATTAATTAATTTAATTTAATTAATAAAATAATTTAATCTTGGATTAGATTTATTTTATTGATTAATTAAATTAATTGTGTTATTTTGAATTAAGTTATTCATTTCGGGAATTAATAGATATTTTAAATTTAAATTAAGTTTGGAAATTGAAAAGGGTTTTAATTTCATTTTTGAAAATTAGAAAATGCAAAAATTGAAAATTGGAGATATTATCTATTTTTTGTTTTCAAAAATTAATTATGGTGGTTGAATGGATATTTTTTTCATTTTTTTTTGGTTATTATTTGGATTTTTGGGGAAAAATGGAGAGAGGATGAAAATTGGAAAAATGGAGAAGGAAGAAATGTCTGGTTTTGTGGGTTTTGGATTTGCTTGGAGGAACTGAAATCTGAAGAAGGATTAGTGCATCCTTTGGCATCTTCTCAAACTATGGGAACCCAGGTTTTCTACTTATTTGATTTATTTCATTTTGATAAGATTCATAATTTTCTACATGCTTATGAAATCTTGTAGGAAATTGAAGAAACCCTCTTTATTCAATCTGTGTTTCTCAAAATAAGATTGCAATATAGTTGTATCTGTTCATTTTGTGATTATTTGTTCAGCTGATTAAGCAAGATTATTTAATCTGGGTATATATATATTGTTAAAAATATATATATATATACATACATATATAATTATTCATTTTGTTTTTTGGATTTTATTGTGGAATCATGTTGTCAAAAAAAAAAAAAATTAAAATAAAAGTTCCCTGGCAAGTGGCGCGGATTTCAAAATCCGTAGTGTTCTTTTATTGTTTTTTTTAATTTTTAAAAAAATATATAAAAAACGAAATGGAGAAAAAAAAATATATAAAAAAAGTTTTGGAGGGTTTGGGGGGAAGCTGTGGGAGGCGCTGCCCCCACCACCACCCCCACACAGGGGACGGTTGTGGAGGCAGAGCCTCCACCGCAACCTCCGCTCCCTCTCCCTTCGCGCCGGTCGCACCCCTTCCTAAGGGTTCGGTTGTGTGTAACACAACCGACGCCCCTTAGGGGGATCCGACTGTGTTACCCACAGTCGGCCCAAGGGTTAAGGTCGGCTGTGGGTTAAGCCGACTGCCGCCTATGAAAATGCGTCCGCCACCCTCCCCTCTCAAAACGCGCGCGCAACCTGAGGCAAGAAAACGCGCCCTAGCATTGGTTTGATTTTTTTAATTTTTTAATTTTTTAAAATAAAATATATTTTAATTTTAATATTATAGTTTATAATATTAAATATTAATATATATATATATAAAATAATAAAATAAATATATTAATATTTAATATTTTATTATACAATATTAAACATTAATATATATAATTATACTAAGTGATTAAATATATATATATATATATATATATATATATATATATATATATATATTTGGATAAATACATCTAATAAAATATGGATTAAATGTGGATATGATTTAAATGTAATTGAGGAAATTTAAATCTATATGCAATAGTCGAGTTTTTGATATTACTTTAAAATAATAATTATTTCTAGAACAAATATCTGATTATAAAATAATAGATGAATGAATGGATTTTAAAGAGTTATATTTTGGAAAAGAAGAGATTGTTTTAAAATGATAAGTTAATAGACGAATTATTGGATGTAAAAGTAATAGGATTTAATAGAGAAATTAATCGATTTTAAAATGATATGTCTGAATCGAAGAAGTAACTGCTTTAGTTATTATTGTTCATGAGCAATTAAGGATTAAATATTTAGTTCAAAATTCATCATTTGTCTGAAAGAGATAATATTAAAAATTAGTTAATTGAGACAATAAGCTATTGAATTTTATAAAGGCAGCGGATATATGATGTTTTAAAAGTAATCATGGATTCAATTGGTTAATGAAGTTAGTATTTCCCTTCTCTGCAATTGATGAGACAAATAATTATATTAATCAGTTATTCAGTTAAGGCAATTATTATCCTTGTTGTAAAATCATTTTGAAAAGGAAATGGATTTAGAATATCCAAAAGTAGTTTATTTCAATTACCTTCAGTGAATATTCCTTCGTATCCTTGTTTGGGGAAGTGGGTTAAATCTGTCTTTAATTTGTTAAGTCTTCTTGAAGGGGTTTAAATTATGTGGGTTGTCGATTTGTTACGTCAGCTTGTTTTGAATGCCTAGGGTAGTACCTAGTGTCTAGTCAGTATTTTACCCGGTTTTCGCAAACGGGGATGTTTTGTGCCTCCTGTGAAGGAGTGGATTATGTGATTTGTGGCTCCTTGTAAGGAGTGGCATTGATATCGTTGTTACCTCCAATGTTGGAGTAAGTTCTTTTTATGTTTCCTCCTAGAGTTGGAGTGGTCATGATGTCTTGTTGTACGCAATTGGGTTGCCGTTGTGATTGGTTATGTCTGGTATGTTGTCAAGTAGAAGAATGACTTTCGTTAGGGGCCAGAGCCGTGAGAGGTAAACTGGGTAACCTTCAGAAGGAGTTTATTTGCGTGATAACCAAAGCAAAATAATCCATGTCTGTAATGTTTTGGTGTACTTGTAGTTGGTACTTGATTATTATGTGTATGGTTTTCTTAACATACCTGATATGTTATTTCTGGAAGCAATGTAACCATGTTAGAGTTGTACTTGAATGTACTTGCGAGGTATTTAAGTTGTACTTGTGTGGAACATGTGATTGGTTGTGTCAGTTTGGATCCAATTATGATTCAGCCTGTCTAGAGGTAGTTGGTCTTGTCTAGGAATCCTTGTTACTGTCTCCTAGCATGGGGGGTGTGCCTTTGGGTTCCACTTGGTTGGGTGGTGTGCACCTTACTCTGTTGGGCTTTCTTCTTGTTCGCGTTGACGAGATTTCTAGTTGGAGAGCTCGTGGGATCCAATTACTTTTATGCTTTATTCATTTCAGTTAATCTTGTAATTTATTACCCCTCTTTATAATCGAGGTGGAAGTTGTAATATGTAATCTTGCTTTTGGATTTACCTCATTCGGGGAATGAGAGTTGTAACCTATTTGTTAAAAGGGATCTTATGGTATCTTTATTTTCTTTGATGAATTTATCTTGTATAGAATGAATATGTTCTTAATTTCATAAGTAATTAAATGCTGTGGTTTCAATTCTTTAATGTTGTTCGTGGGTTGTTAAGTAATCTCAGTCTCGTAACCTTAGAGGTTGTTGCAATAGTTAGTGATCTTGCATATTAATTTTACTTTAAAGAAAAATAAAATTAGTTCGTTTGTGTAGTTAATTGCAACTTCCTCTAGGGTTGCGTGGCGGGGCGTTACAACATGATTAATAAACAATTAGTGAATAATTAATTTTAGTGTCTAAATTTTTCCCTTTTTGAGACAATGTTCAAAGTAACATTGTTTCAAAGAAAAGAAAAGTGGTTAAGAAGAAAAAAGTAGAAGAGATGAAAAAGTGATGATATGCTCTAGTCAGTTGAAAGAAGTAATGGCCAATTAATTAGTGGGATAAATGATTACCCATCTAGAGGTTATATGCGCAAAAAATAGATGAGTGATCTCTCAAAATAAGAGACGTGAAGAAGAAAAAAATATATGGAAGATAGAAAATAATGGAAGAAAAATAGAGGAAAAATGGAGAAAAACTAAAATATGGATGCAAGAAAGATGATTATGAATGAAATGAGGAAGATGGATTTATTATGATGATTAGTTATGTTTCCATGCCAAGGGAAACATTTATTTAATATATCAATGGATATTATGCACCAACCTATAGAAGACCAAGGTGATAATAAATTCCAATGCGTAGACTAACTCAAAAAGAAAAGATCACTTACAAGCACATGCTATATAGAACCATGATGTTGTTGTAGAAATATATTACAAGGACTATGATATATGAAAAAAAATGAAAACACACGCAAGCAAGCAAGAAAGCATACACAATAATACAAAGATAAACATAATTTTTCCTTTAGTCAAGAAGAAAATTGATTGATTGATTGATGATGATGATAATATTATTGATGGTAACAACAAAACAAGGATTGTGTTGTTCACAATGATAAAAACACAAGGATTATGAATGGTTCATCCCAATGACAATAAGTTGAGTAAAATAGATCAAGGTTTGCAATCAGGTTTGCAACAAAACCAAGGGATTTTTTGGATGTTGTGCTAGATTACATAGAAGGATTGCATGGATAAGGATTGTTGTATTTGGATAAAATGATTTTTGGATTAGATAAATTGCGGGGAGATGTAGGATAGGCAATTGGATTGGAGTGTTGTGAGGAATGTTTGGATTGCTTAAAATTAGAAGCTTGGAACAAATGACAAGGGAAAACCAAGTCTAGTTATAAGGATGAAAGGATAAAGGATTTATTAGGTAGAGTATTTGAGGATGATTAGGTGGGGGATAGGAGACATGAGTATTTTTGGATGGAGGATAGGAGATAGGAGAATGATTAGACTAGAGGATTTTGGATGTGATCTCCAAGGACTATATTTCATAGGAATATCATGTTTTCTCCAAAAAAATGTTAGATAGTGCTATGTAGGAAATTGTGTGACATTTGATGATGCATGGCCAAAGGATTGACATGCCAAGATTTTTCCAAAGCATGTATTAATTCTTTTCCCTAGTCATTGTCAAGATCAAAGTGGGTAGGCAATATGGATGGAAACAATGTGGGACAAATAGATGCCAATATCATGACAAAAGGTGTGATGGATGAGACAAATTTTCCCCAAGTATAATTCTACACATAGATAATTGACTTTACACATAATTCTTATTTGATAGGTTTTTGCTGCAGTACTTCTCCAAAGTGCCATAAGAATAGTTTTCACTATTGGATAAATGATTTTTCTTTACTTTTTATTTTGTTAGACATGAAACCTATGGAAATTCTTTCATCCTAGTGACTATCCCAAGGTGCCATAGAAATGGTTTTCACCAGAGGGCAAATTTTCTCTTTACTATTTTTTCTTTTTGGTTTTTTAATGGCATTGGTGTTTAGATGATCATTAAATATTCTAGTCTACTTGATGGTGTTGATATAGATGCTTGAGTTATGATATGCCAATAGTTACCTACACGAAGGAGTTGACTTGTTAGGATCATGGTGCTTTCACACAATCCAAAAATGTTATAATGACTCTTGTTGATACTAGGGTTGGTTTTATCTAAATGCACACATCTTGATGGAGTGCTACTAGAGTCCTTATGATAAAGTGTTGTTTATGGGATGTGATGGATTTTTGAGTTAGGATTTTTGGATTTTAGGTGAGATGTTAGATTGTGATGGGGGATGTTAGATTGAATGGATTATTAGAATTTTAGATGTAGGTTTTTTAATTTTCCAAACTTGGGATGCTAGACAATTGAGTTTGGATTTCTTATTGGGATTGTGTTTGGGACCAATGCTTTTACACACCTTGCACATTGGGATTGAGGACCATTTTGAAGGAGTTGAACACATGTTATTTATCAAAGTTTTTTTTTATATGGATCTAAATTTTGATTAACTATTAGATTTGGATTATTTTCTTTACTTGATCCAATTTTCTTTAGGATTCATTTTGACTTTAAGTGTCCACTTTGATATTTAGATTCATTGAATTTTTGACATTTGATTTTGATATTTTCTTAGTTATACTTTTTTTTTGGGTCCCAATTAGTGGGTTTAAGGATTTGGGAATGATGGTATATAATGTGGGTTGAAGGAATGTTGTTAACAACCTCAAAGTAAGGACTACACATGGACCCTAATTTGTTGCTTACATTAGATGAGGTTGCCCTCAATGTGAACATGAGGTACCACTAACATCGTTAGATTTATTGATCAATGAATTGTCAAGATCTTGGCATCTACGATTTGTACAAATGTACACTAATCCTATGATGCCTTGTTCTTGTTGGCTTTATCCTTTTCCTTGATATTACATTTTTTTTTGACTTATTTTGTTTGTGATGGGATATCCTATTATTTTGGAAGAAAGATGATAAACCATCATTATGTAGTTTGGAGGCATCAATGTTTATTATTTTCTCTTTTGTGAGAAATCCTACTTCGATAAAAGTGGATGATCCTAATTGATAGGATATTGGGGATTTCTCCTTGTTTATTCTTGTTGTCACTTCATCATCTGGAATGTTGATGTGATCCATCATAGCTGTTTTTTTTTTTTTCAAATTTGGATTTATAGGTCTGCCTGCACATTTCTTTAAACGGATTCACAAACCCATAAAAAATCCAGTCTCTGCATATGTCGATACCATTGCATTCCAGGACAGTTCATTTCACTCTAACATCTAAACGCAACCGACAGAAGAATGCTCCTCCATCTCGACACTGTAGTTGATAGTAGGGACCCTATAGACCCCCACTCGTGATGTTAGTAGTTATAGTATGGGCTTTGGCATGCATTAGCAGACTATATACGGTGCTTCACCCTTAGAAGAGCCCAATATAAATTAGATGTAGCACACTCAATAGAGTGGAAAAAATATAGGTTCATCTGTCAACAAAGAAAGAAATATAAGTTCATTTGGCAACAAAACATATAGGACCATGGATTGATTGTGTATAAACCAATCTGGATATATCACGCAAACCGTTACATTAAAATGTATTGAGAACTCCAAAGGAACATGAGGAATAGGAAATGATAGCAAACAGACTTGATCTGTAATGTAGAACATTGCATTGTAAATCATGTAGAGAACACGAAATAACCTAAAGAAGGAGCTTGCTAAACAGATGTTTTGTTGGTTTCCTTTTTGCATACAAAGAAAATGCACACTATGTTTGTGTTGTAAACGTTATCGCTTTAAGTCATGTGTTCATACAAAGTGGGAAGGATGCTTGAGGTGCCAACTGTATTGTCATAGTCATCAATAACACACATGGAACTTCGAAATTGTGGTGTAATTTATCATTTACTTATATGTTAATTCTTTTATTTTAGAAATTTTTATCTACCAATAGAAATAAATAGTATGTGTTGACAGCATTTGTAGAGGAACAAATATGTTTTCATTTTTTTCCGCTGTTAAAGGGTATTGGGGAACATCACTAGGTCCAGACCGTATTCAGTAATGAACATATGCTAGTCATGGACATGTGACTACATGTGCTCGAGTCACACTCTTTACAAATGCACTGCTCTACCCTTTCAGTATAATCACCATCAAGATAGTTGTGGATGCTTGAGTTATTGTCTTTACAAATGTATCATAATCTTTTGAACTGAAGAGAGATTTTGTTAGGATTAAGGTGTCATCTATCTTGTAAATTTTATGTAATATTGCATGGTTCCAACATCCTTGGAAAGTGTTCCTAGATATTTAGGGTGAATTGGAAAAATATTTTGTAATATTTATTTTCACCATTGTTTGTATTACATTCAGAAGGGGTGATGGGTTCCACTAGTAGTGGTAAAGATGACATGTGGACATAAATATTTTAATATTGTTTTCTTCACATATGGATGTATAGAATAAGATAATAAAAAATAAGAAAAATGACAAATGAGTGACTATTGGTATTCTCCAAGTGGGTGCTTGGAAAGACAATAAGCGTCTCTTGTATTTCATCATTTATTGCATTTAATGTAATGCTTATCTTCCATGTTTGGACATTCAGGCTGGAGGGAAAGTATTGGAGACAAAACTAGTGTCCTTTCACATTCCAAGGTGGAATTCCAAGGGTTGGGACGTTTGGAATGAAGAGCCATCTTTGGACGCCATGTTTGGTGGATTAGATCTCTTCACACATATATAAAATCAGCTCTTTGGATGTAGAAAATATAAGCAACAGTTGAATGTAGAGTTTCATTGTAGGAACAAGGACGAGTTGAGGCATAAGGAGGTTGTTCATAGGTGCACAGGTGTTGCCATGTTGGAGGCAAAGATGAGAATTTAAATGAATGTATTGTAATTTTTTTTATTTGAAGATAATGCATATTTGGCCTCTCTTCTTGGTGGAGTTTTTTTCTGCAAGGGTTTCTCCACTTAAATCCTATGTTATGTAATATTCTTATGTTGCTGATTTGTGCCTCATTGCTACTATCTTATGGTGATGTTATTCCTTCTTTATTGCTGTTTTAAGTTCACATAAGGTAGTGTTTAAGCATGTCACGTTGATTGATTTTTGACATCATAAAAAAAATGGATCTAATCATGGTAATTCCATATTAAAGCAACTTAATTTTTAAATTTGCATATAAGTTTCAGATTTTCATGTTGTTGTAGTCCAAACCTTGTATCTCATCCATTGAAGTCATATTTAGATAGAAATTGAATTTCCCAACAATTGCTATTAGAGCCTGATTATTTCTCATAGCCAAATCATAATAAGCTTGATTATTTTTTCTCCATTACAAACCCAACACAAATGTGGGTTAATGCATTTTTTTAATTTAGTGCAATATGCAAAATTTTATAAGAATATTTTTTTTGACTGATTTTAGAGTGAGAGCAACATAATATAACGCATTAATAGGTTCATTTGTGTGGCAAGTTATGAAGAAGTAAATTGCCTGCTGTCGTGCATAGGCAATATGAATCAATTAAATAGATGAAATTTTTGAATTTGAAAAGAAAAAAAAAGAGAAAAGAGAGATAAGAGAGGAGTAAAATTGGATGTGGAATTTATATTTGGCCAAAAACAATTTCTTACAACTTTTAAACACTAAGTTCGCCATAAAATTACTTAGGTGTTCACTTAGTCACTGCAATGATGTAAATTTACAATGAAAATTTTGAGTCTTTCTAAGGGGAACCTAACTGTTCATGAGAATTTCTCATTAATTAAGGTCACTCTGGACAGATAAATATTGTAATTAAATTTACATATCTTCATGGGTAAAATTGACAGAAATGGAGAACCCTGTTTCTCCTTTCAAATTCTTATTGAGATATCAGTTATTTAAAATTTCTAATTGTCTACAGTTCTGGCCATCCTTGGCATATTAGTAAGAAATGAAAACAGTTCAAAAGGACAGATATAGTAATATTCTCAGGTGAAACTATCAATCAAAGTTTAAAGTTCTCTGAATGCAAAATATGATGCTTTTTTAGGATGCAGTATTGCCCCATTATGCTTTTGAACCCTGCAAATGCAGAGCATGGATCATACAAGAAGTTGGACAACCAAAGATTTTGAAAGACACCACACTTTAAGAATATTCAGAATGAGTGTATGGAAGAAAATTTCAGGATCTTTCAAGAAGGACCAAAGCATTTAAAGTATGTTGTTTGAAGATGAAGTTGCAGCAAGGAAGAAAGAAAATAAAACTCTAGATGGTGACACAGGTTCCAACAATGAAGGATCAGACATGCAGGTAGAATTAAGGCTGAGAAAGGAACAGCTTTATCTCAATTAGCAGCTTAATGAAGCTCTTATTCAGAAACAAATATCAGTGATGCCCAATTTAGGCAGTCCTCACACAACAATTGTCCATAAAATGGTAAAAGTTCTTGCTGTAGACGTCTAAACAAATATCACTTAGAAATCCTTGCTTGTAAAAGAAGGAACCTATTCTTACAAGATAAGATGAAGCAAAATATATTTGTGATGAACCCAATAACCAAGGTTGATGGAAAGATTATTTTGTAAGCTAGTGAAATAGAAGCTGCTCTCCCAGTTAAAAAGCAAGATGAAACCTCCTACAAGAAAGCATTTTGGGAGGGCTACGATACAATCACTCTAGAGACCTGAAAAAAGCTTACGCCTCTATACCTAGGTTCCTTCAGAATTTTCCTTCAAGGTGTTAATGTCTCAGGCTTATAGGTTTCAAGGTCTTATTATAAGTTCTAATAATTATAACAGTCAATAGGAAAATAAAATATTTAATAATCTAATAATCTAATCCACAATAGCTTAAGCAGTCATTCAAATGCAATTATAGTACTGTGACAGCTCATAGTCATATATCAATTAGAAAATGAATTTATAAAATCAACAAAGCTAGATGAGCCAATCCGCTTTCAAACTGATAGAAGGCGTTTAAAAAGAGAACCTTGAATCTATTCACAAAATCTTAGTGAAGATCCTCAGCACACCCAACGGCAAGCCAATGAGCGTAAGTCTCCTCAAACACTAAACTTTAATAACATCTTACGTCCCCAGTGCTACTAAAACTACCATACTTGATTTTCTTGTATGCAAATTTTGCTTTGATAATATTGTTCTTAGTTTTGATAAATCAAAGAGAGATTGCAACAGGCTACAAATAATGTATCAATCTAAAAGAAAACCCCACAAACTGTATGCAGGAGAATTATTTGATAAAGCTATTTCAGCCTTGAGTGCAATTTTTTGAGTTCTGCGTGATTGTGCTAAGCAAATAGCAGAACTGTGGATGGGAGGGTAAAATGGGTATATTAGAGGTCTGAATCTGAGTAGATTCATGTTTGTATGCATGCTTAAGAGGCTAGATCAGTGTCTTTGTCATTTGCCGTGAAGATTCAGGCGAGTGATTGGCCACATTTTGCTGGAGTATTTTTCCCAAATTTGGGTTTCTACAACGCAAATCCTTTCTCTTTATTATGTCCTGAATGTTTTGCTCTCATATACACTTGCAAGCTCAGTTGATAGATTGGTAAAGTATCCAATGTTCATTTCCATAGAGCAAATCTGTATGTTGATGACTAATGTATAGAATATGCATCCTAGTTTACAGAGCGTCTTGATTATCATTCTCCCTAGTTAGCATACTGTCAGTCTTAATTTGAATCTAAATGGCATGTTATTCTTGAGACTGGTATCTAAAATAGATAAAGTAGTTCTTCAGTCATATTGTCAGTCTTAATTTGAGATCTGCTTGCAATGTTGATTTCCGTAGAGCAAATTTGTAAGTTGATGACTAGTGTATATAATAGCCATCCTAGTTTACAAGTGTCTTCATTGTCATTTTCCCTAGTTAGCATAATATTAGTCTTAATTTGAATTTACATGGCATGTTAGTCTTATTATGATATTGCTATCAAGATTCAACCGTGTAGTTTTTTGAGTCAATCTCGTTGACCCATGTTTCATGAGTAGTGGTTCATAGGAACCCATCTCTCATGATAATGAACGGTCCACTTAGCACTCATTGCATCTAGGTGATGCTCATAGAGGTGAAGCATTGGACCTTCCTAGGAGGTCACCCATCTCAGTACTACTCCAACTCAAGTGCGCTTAACCATGGAGTTTTCCCCAAGGTTAAGCCTATACTACTCCAACTCAAGTGTGCTTAACCATGGAGTTTTCTCCAAGGTTAAGCCGGGCTTAACCTTAGGGAAAACTCCATGGTTAAGCGCACTTGAGTTGGAGTAGTATTGGGATGGGTGACCTCCCGGGAAGGCCTAATGCTTCACCTTTGTGAGCATCACCTAGATGCAATGAGTTCTAAGTGGACCATTCATTATAACATGAGGGATAGGTTCTTGTGAACCACTACTCATGAAGCATGGGTCAATGAGTTTGACTCGTGAAACTACATGACTAAATCCTAATAGCGATATCATAATTTGACACACTATGGAAAATACCTCCTACTTATCAATTGATGAGCTAAAGGGGCTCTATAATGAATAGTTTATAAGACAACACTCTTGCTGAAGGAAGGTTTCAAATGGGGTTGCAAGCTAAGTGGGTTTAACTTGGGGAAAACTCCATAACTAAGCTGCTTGAATTGGAGTAGTACTCGGGATGGGTGACCTCCTCGAGAAGGCCCAATGCTTGACCTCGTGACCATCACCTATGATGCAATGAGTGCTATGGACCATTCATTATCGAAGATGTTGGAGTGAAATGCATCAGAAGCGGGAAGGTGGGTGGCTGGAATCAGTGTTTATAACTTCTTTAATAAATTTAACTGAAACTGAAAAGAACCATACATATGTTCTCATTTATCAATGATAGAATCATTCATGTATTTGAATGCAATCATATAAAATGAAATGAGAGTAGTGTAACATTGCATTTTAAAGCAGTAAAACACTGAAGCAAATGAATCATAGAGACACAAATAGACACAAGATATGCGAGTGGAAAACCACTCCTGAACCTGCTGCCTTTTTCAGGCTTTCATTTCAATAATTATTTTGACAATGCCTTATGGCTGATTTCTGAGCACCGACTCAAGGAGCATCAACCCCTCTGTTTAGAGACACCAATCTCAAGGAGCACCAGCCCCTTTTCTATTTTTCAATAGAACATACAATAATATAGAGGATCTCTCTTTTCTCTTATTTTGTCAAGTGCCTCTTGACAGACAATGCATAGAATTCTCAAGAGTCAAGAATGACTCTTCAAAATTCCATTCATTATCAAATCTTGATACAACTTGAGGAAAATAATCTAGCTATAGTGTCAATACAACTTCTCATCAAACTGCATTACATTGATATTGTCTCACTTTCCTTTTCTCACTCTTTCTATATCAATCTTTCATGATACTTAATACAGAAGAGACAACACACTCTATTTTCCAATTTTTTGCATCACACTTACATTACCCCATTTCCTCACTTAAAAAGAAGAACTGCCCTTATTTCTTTTTAGGTTTATCAGAAATGATTAGCCCTAATCTCTCTGTTTTCCTCTTTTTACATTTACATCATTACATCCCATGAAGGGTTACAATAGTTGCTCGTTTTTCACTTTCAAAGAATTACTCAAAGATGATTATCAAGTTACCATGCTACAGTCGAGCAACAGTGATAGATGTTACCATGATCATGAAGGAAGGATCATTCTAAAAAGATCTTCTTACTGGAGTACTCAAGCATTGTGCAAATATAGTAGGCAAACTAAAACCTGTTCTCTCAAGCAGCCTACACAAGCAGTGCTAAAAACAAAACGGCATAATATCTATAATAGACCAAATCTTCAACTTCCATGTAGAAGCAAACACTTATCCCTTATTAACTTTTCCAGTAAAGGTAACGGTTCTGCAAGGATAAATAAATGAGTACCTGTGAAGACTAGATATGCATTTCCCATGAGAGATTTACCAGGTCTGCGTGGAGATAGAGTGGCTCGAGCTCTTTTCCCATTCGAGCTTCCATCTGATGGCAAGAGACCGACAGGTGAAACGACCATTGTCATGGTCTTCTAATCTTCCTTATACGCTGTCAAAGTTCAGTAACCTTGCAGATTTCTCAATGAAACGACTGAAAGAAAGTTATCATGATGGCGGCCAGAGTAGGGTTCCAAACCCTTTGAGCAATAAAAATGTTTTGACCTAAACTTCCAAAACAACCACATCGTAATCCTTTGCAAAGAATGATAGTCATTTGGAGTCCGAGAGGACATACATTAAATTATCAAAAAATCATTAATAGACTTTGAAATCCGCTTTCTTACCGCACAACCACGGTCTTCCTTCGGACAACCCGCGGTATAGCGGTGACTAGCACTAACTGTTACCGCTTCCTCTTTGATGACAGCCTGCGGTGTAGCAGTAGCTGTTTTGCTTGCCGCTAATTGTTTCCACCGCACTACCGCGGTCACTGGCTTAACTACCAGCGGTAGCATGGTAAGACCTTTGAAGTCCGCGGTCTTACCAAAGTAAAGCATGCCGATGAAAAAACAAACTCATAATGCCTTTTCAAAACCATGAGCAAACAGTGACTTGCATGCCGACAGGCATTATATCAATTTGATAGCCATTGACTAAAAACAAATTGCCATCACATTTGAAATCCAATGCTATAATATGATCAATGGTATCCAAAAACATGAAGACTGATTTCATGTAAAATCCGCAAAGCCATAAACACAATACTGAACAACCCTTATAGAATGCCAAAGACTGAATACTAAGAGCTTCAAGAACATTAACAAACTCTTCATCATACTCATATCGCTGACAAAAAATGGAGGAATATACCATTGGTATGTTTCAAGAACATGTTTCAATTTCAAGAT
This sequence comes from Sequoiadendron giganteum, assembly GCA_007115665.2. Lineage (NCBI taxonomy): Eukaryota > Viridiplantae > Streptophyta > Pinopsida > Cupressales > Cupressaceae > Sequoiadendron > Sequoiadendron giganteum. The sequence goes on along the minus strand of CM021103.1, from coordinate 333,501,320 downwards.
GCTTGTTACTGATCAAGCCATAATTAGTCAACCTGTAGAAGTACTGAACATGCCAAACACATGTAACCAAATGAATTACTGAAGCACAAAATATCAAAACCGAAACAAGTCACCTGAACAGTGGAACATAGAACCTGTAACCAGAATGCCTCAACTGAGATCTGCACATGGAGTTAAACGATCAGTACCACCATATATAGAGACAACTGTAAAGTAAATATGCCAATCAGGAAAGCAGATCAACTGAGAAAGTAACCACCAAGATGCCAGAGGTAATACAAATTGTCATCAAGGACAAAACAGCACAAGAGGGATTCAACAGAAGATGGGTTCTTGTGAATCACTACTCATGAAACATCGGTCAATGAGTTTGACTCGCAAAACTGCAGTTGAATCCTGATAGCAATATCATAATTTGACACACTGTGGAAAATACCTCCTACTTATCAATGTTAGTCTTAATTTGAATCTACATGGCATGTTATTCTTGAGACTGGTAATCTAAAATAGATAAATTAGATAAATTTGAAGTCTGCTTCATTTTGTGTTGTCATGCGATTGATATGATTTTCAGAAAGACACGGACTGTGATAGAGCCAGTCAAAGTAGATGAAACAAAATTAGATCCTTAATTTCTTTGTCTGATATATCAGATAAATCAAGAAAACAAAACGTGCAAAACATTCACCATATGCCCATAATAAATAACATAGTATATTTGGAACAATTATTTATAATAATAGATAACTCTTAATCAGAAGTTGGTAAATAGATTAGACAGATTCCAAGAACGACTAAGTTCAAAGCTTAGCTGTGAAAAATATTTCCAGCAAGGGGCTTGCACCAGCCACCATTACCTAATCACAGGAGAAATCACTCCAACCTGCAAGCTGTAAAAGCCTAATAATCTCAACATGTGACAAATTGTTGGCAGGGCCTAGGAGACTTGCCTACTTGACAGGAGCTTCACGTTAGGCATTCTGGTCTTATAGTGTTAAACACAGGCTGTTTAGGTGGATGCCAATGTACCACTAAGTGCCTGATGTGTTCAGAATTGTATCCCTTAGTGTCAGTTTACTTATACAGATAAGAAATGCTAAAGAAGAGGGTGCAAATTCTCTGGTGCCAACCTGATTAAGGATGGTTGTAAACCTTCCAAAGATCAGTCAGTGGTGCTTCAAGAGTTTTCAAACAAATTTCTCGAGAAATTGCCAGGATTACTGCTCAAGTGTGCTTTAATTTTCAACCGAGTCCATTATACAACAGAGCTTGACCACAAGGTTCCGTATAAGGTGACTATTCTTAAATTACACAATGTAAGGATCTAGAAATAGGAGTTTCTAGGTAAGATCTTGGTTAGACAGTGTTTTACCATTGGGAGCACCAGTGATATTTGTTATAAAGGAAAATTATTCGCTGGAACTATACATTGACCTTAAATCTTAATAGCTAAGCAAGGAACATTTAGAAATTCTTACCTTTTAACCTATATCAACTGTTGGTTTAATTATAGGAACATAGTTGGAGTGTTTCAGAAGGACTAGGGGTGCACATAGCTTGAGGTGCGGATAGCCTTAACTACAGATCAAGGAAGCAATATACATAATACAACATTCAAAACCCAACATGGACAATATCAATTCACAATTTTTCCATTTTGATTGACAAACCTACCAGCAGCATTCATAAGCCTCATGAATAATGTTTTCTAACACTTGCACCAGTTTGTGTTGGCATTCTTCTTGAATGATGTTTTCATCAACCCTTATGCAAAGGAGCATGAGGATGATAAAACTATGTTACATCCCAAATCAGGCCTAGACATCATCCAGATGCAGCAAACTGTACTTTTTAACTAACAAAGCTATATTCTGCAGCCAAGTGTCAGAAGAAGCACTCAAACAGGACACAAAATCCTTTGTGAATCCCTTATAACATCACTGTGACATCTTCAATCATCATATTATGTCATTTTGACCAAATTATGACATAGGTTATGATATCATGGTGACTAATTATAATGGCATCATTGCTTTGACAACAAAATATCAATGAGAATATGATTTTTTTTAATTTTAATATTTTTTCTCTTTCTGACTAGACCAACCTGTAGACCTCAACCAACTTGTCAGTTATAATAGTAATAATATCTCAATGCAAGTAAAAAAAAACCAACTTTCTCAATCATTGACTGTATTTTCACTTTTCTAGGAGGTTTGCACTGCAAAAAATGATTGCCTAGTGATTAGATCTGTTAATCAAACCTACCATGTGACATGAGGAAACATCAACATATCTATCAATTTTAGTTTTGGCTTAAGGGATACCTCAATGATTAGAGATAGTTGCAAAACTAAAAGATTGATAAGTGTGCTCCAAGGTTTCTGCCTTTACTTTCCTTGCAAGATGCAAGACATAATTTATGCAAGATCTGACCATGGATATTGCTGAATTGTTTTTTCCCAAAAAAATCCTATAAGGGAAAAGGTCAGATTTTTTCCTTTCTAGCTTTCATGGAAACGAATTTCCTAGTAGCCCTATTGATCATTCCATGTAGCCCTTGTATTCTTTTGCATAACATAAGTTGCATTGATTTAAAAAAAAAGAGCTATTTGATTTTGATAGCAACACTGAAAGTGGTTAAATCAGTGTGCAAAGCATCTAACGGTTAACCTTTCTTTATCTTTTTTAAATACAACTACAATGTAATTGTTAGAAGTGGTGGGTTGATTGTGTCAAATGTTTTTGACAATCATAGACATCAATAAAACCTAACAAGTAAGATATTACTCAATTTGTCTCTTAATTTGAAATTTGCTTGACATTGTGTTATCATGGAATTGATATGATTTTGGTTGTTGCTTACTCTATTTAATGTGTTTTATTTATAGGTGGAATGCATTCCAAAAGACAAAGAGCATTCACGGAATATACTTTAATAAAACCTAAGTAAGATATTACTCAACTTGTGTTGTTAATTGGTAGGTTGTTGCTATATTATGCAAAATGAAAAGAAATTTTGAATCAAAAAAATCATTACATAGTATCATAGATGTAGAGAACTATGAATCAATTAATAGACATACAAAGACAATTGACATAGTATTGAAAAACAATAACATGTTCAGAATAAAACCATTTGTATATAACATAGGCAATTGTCATTTTGACTCTTTCCAACTATTGTTACATATGCAGTACACTTCTGTAGAACTACACAATGGAACTATTGACCATTTTCTAAATTGCCTAGCAAATAGTGATCTTGAAGCTTTATTTTTATACAGATATGAGCTAGACTGCCAAACATTAGATGAATTGCATGGACTGAATGATGTTAATACGTATCTACGTTGTATGCGATTGTCTACAGTTCCAAAGCCAAACTTTAATGAGTATGGCTTTTGGGGGGACTTACTTTTTCTTAAGTGTCTAGATATTCAAATATGTATATGTTCTTTAACAATGTAATGTGCCAACTCTTATGTAAATACAAATTTCTTAATTTTACACCAACAAGTAAAGGCAACGAGTAATAAAGACATTGCAATAAAAGTTTTCTTTTCTTTTATTGATAATTTCAAAACAAGATACACTATATTTCAACAAGAAATCCTTTTCATTTCAAATATACATTAGAGTAAGAAAACATACATGAACATACATAGCTCATAGATCTTTTGAACAAATAGTAGTAAGATGGTCCAGGTTCCTTTCCTTTCAAATCTTGGTACTTCAATAGCCTGCTGTGGAGGAGAAGCATCACTCGGGCGCTTTTCCACCAACCATGGACTTATAATGCAGTCCCCCACACATCTATCATTCGATAGATGGCCCTCCCTTCGACGAAGAGATTGGTAGAGTAACCGATATTGTTAACCAACTGAGCATAGTGTCGTGTCCTACACAACTAATACTTTGAATCCAACAATCTTGAACTAGCATGTAATGCTGGATCACGACAAATTGACAGTGTAGTCTCAAGTTTCACACAATCTAAGTGGAGACTCGTACCTTGCACTATTTTGGGCAAAGTTTTTTAATTCACTAAACGACTAAGAGTCATCTATCACATACACTACTCAAGGCCGATTTGACTTAAGGCTATCTTACCCTATGCATAGGTATTGTCCTTTATTGGATATTCAATAATCCTAGACTAACCTACACCAATCTATCTTACTAGGAATGAGTAACAAGTAAGTTGACAAGAACCCTCTCATTATTGGATTACTTATCTTAAGAGAAACACTAGCTTTCCTAGTTATCTTAACAACTTAGCTGGTGTACATCAAGTGACTCTTTCTTTCAGTCAAACCTAATATGTAATATCTAATGCAACAACATTCTCCTATTATATGACTCTCTGTTCCCACAAGAGTAGTTCTAAATGTAAATCTTGACGGGTCTTGTTTGGGGATTGACTTTTGGCTGGCTGCAAGTTGTTCTTTTTGCAGCCCTGTCTTTGATTGTAAAGGGTTTTGAGTTCCTTCAAAACCTGCTTTTACCTGAATAAAAAACATTCTCCTATTATGGAGATAGTACAAACATTGTAAAGAATATCAAGAATGCATCTTTCCCTCTTTTCCTATTAAACAAACATATTCACTACCTATGCACAAATAGGGAGTATGAATTTCCAACAACATATAAAATCACGCACAAACAAAAAGTATACATCTCTAACAACATAGAAATTCATGTATAAAATTAGTAGAAGAATATCCCATGCCTGTGATTTGCTTTCCCTCAAAGTGTTGATAATACAGTCTACACTTTAAGATCAATCCAACAATTCCCAATACCTTAGGTAACTGACAACTCCTCAAAATTCACTCCTTCTCACTCAAGAAATGGATATACAGAACTGGTAAAACCACACAAGTATTTAACCAACAGGCATATATTTTGGTATGATGCACCTTCTCCAATATTTACTTAATAAGTACGAATGAACAATGATCAAATTACAAGTGTGAGGAATGATCAAAAGCAAGTGTGATGAATGATAAAAAACAAGTGTGATGAATGATAAAAAAATAAGTGTGATGAATGAGGAATGGGCGACTATTTATAGAGCCCAACCCCCAACTTTTTTCCTATAGTTTTGGCATGTGGTTTGCCACCACATCCGTTAGACATTTTCAAACTAGAGGTGGTGCTAGTTCCCTGCCATACTCAACATATAAATTGGTGAATCATCCTCCAACAATTGACAACATTTTGAAGACTATTTCCAAGCACATGGAGAAATTGTGTCAATTGACACCTACAGGATTATTCTCAGATGTGGTACCAATTTCATATTATGTCAGGTTAAGATAATCACAGAGAAAAAGTCATTTGATGAATTATGTACACATAGCTTATTATCAGGCTGAATCGATAGAGCTACAAATAGTGTTGGTTTTGTTATTTGCCACAGACTTGGTCAAACACCTTGGTTCTTGCGTGTATTTTGCAGAGGATGCGTGACTTCTTCAACGCCATTTTTAGTTCCATTTCCTTCTAAACTTTAATCGATATGATATATCAATTCTTAAATATTTGCTCAAATATTTCGAATGATAAGATTCAAAAATATTTCGATTCCCATAGTTGAATAAATATTTCGATTTCCATAGTTGAATAAATATTTTGATTTCCATAGTTAATTCCAAAGTTTGATTTGTAATGCCCCGCCAAGTAACCCTAAAGGAAGTTGTAATTAACAACTTAAGCGAACCATTTTTTTTTTTTTAAAAGTGTAATTAACATACACATTCACTTACTAATTACAATAACCTCTAAGACTACAAGGTTGGGATTACATAAACCCACACAAACATCTACATATAATCACAACATTATATACTTTATGAAATAAACATCATACATCATAAGGATACCACATAACATAATAAAATAAACATCCAAGATACAATCTCATAATCATTATCTTAATCCAATAGTTACATCACTCATTCCCAGAATGAGACAATAGTACAAATGTATTACAGTTACATAACTCCACCTCATAACAAAAGAGGGATAGATAACTTGTACAAAATGAAATATTACAAAGCAAGAATAACACAAGAACTAGTGAGCTATCCATTTGGATGTCTCGCCACTAAGTACTGAAGATAGATGGGGACCCAACGGTGTATGGTGCATGTTCCACCCAACCAAGTGGTACCCGAAGGCCCACCCCCATGCTAGGAGATAGTAACAAAGTAACATGGACAAAGATCTACAACCACTATCCAAAGGCAGACTCATACTGACATAACCAAATAAATGCTCAACACAAGTACAACTCTCACATTACTGACATAGGTCACATTGCTTCCAGACATAAAAATAGATCAAGTATGTTTAGAGAACCATACACATAAAACAATTAACAATAGTTGTCCTAGATAGAGTGTCATCGTATAGTAGTCATGAGATCTCCTCTGGGCATCCTTCATAGGCTCCGGTAATCCTGGTGACCTCAACCGAATCCCGACCCTCATACTCACTCATGCGGCATCAAATACCTCTCGTACTGACAAGGTAAATGACTATGCCATTTTAGGCCTTCTCACTCATCCCAAGTCTAAACGAGCCCTTGTGTCTATGAGTGAGGCTTAAATTATCTTGATTAGTGTGGAAGGCATCCTAATCATTTAAGTACATTAATTTAGTTATCACTTGATTAAATCACTTTTGAAGGTTACCTGATTTACCTCTTTGGGCTCCGACGCCTAACATAAGCCACTCTTCTAATGGACAACACACCATAAAAACCATACTCCAAGGGAAACACAAGTGCATACAACCTAGGCATCATAACCACTCCAACACAAGGAGGAAACAAATAATACAATTCACTCGAAACATCTTGGAGGCAACAAACACATAGTCCACTCCTTTCACAGGAGGTACAAAACATCCCCGTTCGTGGAAACCGGGTAAAAATTGAAAAGACACCATGCACTACCCAAGGGAAAAACAATGGTTGACATAAAGAATCGACAACCCTCATCCTCTAAGATCTTCTGGAAGACTTACAATTTCGGACTAACACTTAATCCCATATCCCAAAAAACAACTTGACGAAATAGCTACAAAAGCATTCAAGTCATTAATCAAATCTAATATTTGGATTTCTTAAATCCATCCTCAATCAATAGGTAACATTGACAAAGTCAACGACACAATAACAGGTTAACTCAAATAATCGTTTAACCCTATTACCTCTTCTATTATTGGAAATCTAAAACAATTAAACTCACTTCCCTTTACGGAATAAAGAGATAATAGAACATTTAAGGCAAACACGAGGAAATTACTATCTTTTGGATATTCTAAATCCACATCTCTTTCAATTTCTACTCACAATAATATAATTGCCCAAATAGAAAATAAATAAATTAAAGTAATTAATTGCCTCTTCAATATAATCAATTCTTAAATTTACTTTTAAAAAAAACCACATAAATCTATGCAAGTATACCTTTTCAATTTTCTAACCAAATCCTATATCTCTTTCAATTTTCTATATAAAACATGCAATTTATAAAATATCTTAAAATATCTTTTCCTTAACAATTCAACCATGCATTCAAATCTTATCTTTTAAAAAACTCCATTCAAAACTCAATTACATGCGTCTAAATAAAACAACATAAAATATTGCATGTATTCTCAAAAGAAACTACTCATGTAATATATACATTAAATATACATCCTTATACTTAAGTGTATATATACATCTTATATAATATTTACTATCTTTTACATAATATCCATTCGATAAATTCGAAATAATTAAAAATTCTATTAAAATATTCCATAAAGCATATATACAAACATACATATATACATTATATATATTTTACCTCTTATATTTATAATGTATATATATCTATTTAATATATATTTAATTTTAATTTGAAATTCCGAATTTCTTCGGAAGCAACGGATTTAAGTTTTATATATAATAAACCCCTATATTTAATCGAAACTAACATAAGAATTAAACAAGGTTACACAGTAACCAAAAAGCAAAAACCCATAAGAAATGAGAGGGTTTTATTTTGTTTAAAACAAAAGTACACACAGGGGTGCGCCGGCTATACTATGTACAGTCCGACCACTCCCAAGGAGGTAGGTGGGGGCAACGCTCCCCATGGGACAACACATCCCCCTATGAGGTGGGCGCGCTATCACATGGGCAGCGCCTCTCCTCATCGTAGGTATGTGGGCGGTGGGGGTTGACCTCCCCACCAACCACAGTCAAACAATGTTTTATATTATTTATTTTTAATTCAGATTTCCACAACAAGATTTAATTCACACGAATTTTCTCGAAATTCGTTTCCCAGAAACGTCATATGGACAACGAAAGTAAAATAAATAAAAATTTTAAATACAATCTTCAAATAGAATATATATATATATATATATATATATATATATATATATATATATATTTACACATACATTTATTTATTGGTAAAATTGAGAAAATAAATAAAAAATAATCAGTTACAGAAAAATTAACAAAATGTTTTAGAATGATTTTCTAAATTCAAGAGGTTTAAAATTAATTTCTTTTAAACCATTCCTTCAAATTTTCAAATAATAAAAAAAATAGGCAAATTTAAATAGATCTTGATTTTTCCATTGAAAGTTTTCTAAGAGGGTTTGTTTTGAAAACCAGATCTGATTGTTTTCTAAAGGAGTTAGAATTTCTTCAACAATCTAAATGTTTGAAGCACAATTAAAGGTTTAAATTTAACAATGATACTACAATTTCCCCATTTACTGAATTAAATCCTACAATAAATTTATACAATCTTCCCCAAATTTTGGTTTAATTTAAATCTAGTTTCAATTAACAAATCCTAATTCTCAATGAATTCAACAAACAGATTTCTTAAACAATATATATTTGTTTTGAACAAAATAGAACAAGAAAAACACAGAACAGAACCTGGAATTTGAAGCTACAGGAAAAGAATGAATTTCCGATGCAAGCCTTCTCCAAAGATCTCCTGAATTTTCTTCAATCATGCAATGAATTCAATCCAAAAACTCAAACCATGTAACAGATTTTCCTCAAATCAATTCTCTGTGCAAATTCTTTTCCCAAAAATTCTTCTACACCTTCCAGAAAAACTTCTCTTCTCAAAAACCTCTTCTTGCATGAATGAATTTTCAATCAACCCCCTTCTTAATTCAACATGCAATCCCCTTTAATCAAAATATCTTAGACAACCAAATCTAATCCTTTGCATGCAATATTGACAATTACAATATTAACCTAGTTCCATTTTCGAAAACACACTTTGAATTTAAAATGCAATTTCAAATATCTTTCAATTTTTGCTTTTATTTACTTTAACCAAATAAAACTTAGTTAATTAATTTCAATTATTTAATAACTAAATTCAACTCTTTTGAGATTAAATTTAATTAATTAAATAAATTTAATTTAATTAAATTAAACTTTATTAATAACTTAAATATAACTTCTAAGCATGATTTTAATTTAATATTAAATAATCACCACTTTAACCAATGCAAACATTCTAAGAATTAATTTAATAATCACACACTTTACAGAATAAAATAACATTAACATAAGGTAAACTATGACTCTATAACCAAGACTGACGACACACTAAGGCTAGGGCGTAGACTTGACACATGTTACCTGGCTACTATCTCCCATTCAACTTAGCCGTTGGATTGACATACTCAGACCTGTGAAACCTAGTGGAGTCGATGTCATGTACCTGCAACCTGAAACCAAGTAAACAACATAATACAGTATATCTAGCATATAATACACACTGTGAAGAAGAAGTCATGAATTCACAAGGCGCTCAGAAGTGAGTGATGCGAACTCGTCCTCTTCACCAATACACTCATCCTAACTGACACTTTCATCATAATTCCAGTAATCTCATAAGCAATTTACATGTTATATCAACTAACATCTTTACACCAATTAAAGCATGTAAACTAAAGCATCAGATAAATCAAATCACATCACATAATATAGTCTATCGCTCAATGAATAGCAACCAAATATACACGCAAGATAAAGTATCTGAATATCTCGAAACATAAATCAAAGCAAAACAAGGACACACTGTCCAGTCCAGAAAGCAAAATAGAGGGGTGCTACATGATTTCCAAAATCAATTTCCACATTTGAATACAGAGAATATTAAACCGATTTAATAATTCAATTTAAATGATTTGTTTTTCATAGTTTAAAATATGTTTAATTATATATTTTATTATATATATATATTTTATAGTTTTGAATATTTAAAAAAATTATATATATATATTTAAATACCTGAGTATATAAATATATATATATGTATATATATATATTTAAATGTTTTAATATAACTATAATTTATATATATACAATCGTTAATATATAATTACATATATACATACATATACATATATTATTAAACAATATATATATCGTGAGTCAGTCAACGCACATCCGATATATATATGTAAGTCAAATTCACAAGGCAATAATAATAACATTATTAATATCCACATATTACCAGATGTGTGCATATATACATATGTATATTCTTGTATATACCTCTATGTACACGTATATGTAAGTATACCATATCGATGCATCTGTATGGGCATATCCATTAGCTAACATATGCTTGTATTGATATGTATATACATATGGATACATGTATATACTATACACATGTATATATGTTCACTTCCAATTACTTACATCCATTCATGTTACCACCATGTAGATAGGTGTGTGAGTGTGGTATCTCTATACATATGCATATACATGTCATTAGATCCTCCTGACATGCATGCGCATATATATAAACATACTTCTACTCACATCCGACCTATCCATATGATTGTAATATCAGAAGACAATTTACAAAAACTTACAAAGATAAACATCACTCATAAATGTATGCAAAAGTAACAGGACTCCTAATGCAACATACAAGCTATGGCTGACTTATCTATAACCCACAAAACTGACTCAGTTCACTCATTCTAAGGTGATGTGTGTGTATGCTCAGTTAGCTTACTTTACCGGTTACTCGACCAAGCTCCTCTCCCGAGTGATACTTCCCCTCCGCCTGGAGGAATGGTACATATACTTGCTTCCACTGACACACACTCACAAGAGTCAAATGTTCACAACATAAGCAGTATACATAACATCTCATAAGTTAGAATATTCACAACTCAATAAATTTGTATGCAAAAATTCACCAAGAATGACATCAATAGAAACTACATTAATTGAGACAATCATCAAATGTGAAAACACTCATATTGATAACAAGGAACAACATCACTTGACAATCAGTTTGCCCTATGCAGTGCTAGTACAATTTGGGGTGTGACATACTCCCCCCCTTACGAATCATCATCCTTGATGACCTAAGGTATTATTCAAAGCATAAAAATCTAACACTACATTATTCTTTATTCTCAAAATCTTCAAGAATGTCTAGAAATTTCTGCTGAATTTCTGCATAATCCTCCCAAGTTGTTGAGTCTTCTACATACTGGTCCCACTGGACTTTGCACTGTGAGACTTCTATATTTTGTAAGCGAAGGTTACATGTTTCTAGCACCTTGATGAGCTCGAGAGTTACTATTCTGGTATCCCTTGCCTAGTGTTTCGACCGACGTCACTTGGTAATCAGCTTGTCGATCATCTATAATAGCATGTATCCTCTACTAAAACATGGCCTATTGAGTGGGTAATGAGTTACCATAAGGTTCAGAACCAAAATTTTTATTAGGAGATTCATTTGCATAGTGATTCCCTTTGCATATATAACATCCTGCTCTTGGTCCTCTTTTCTCCATGGTTTCTCTAGACTTGTTAGCATCTTCATTAGCCTTGGTAGTGTTACCCATGTTGGAATTATTTCTTTTTTGATCTCTCCTAAACTCTTTTCCATTATAGTGAGATCTTTTCCCTTTCTTCTTTGTAGCATTCAACACAGTTTCCTCCTTAGGAGCTATCTTATTGGGAATTTCTACATCCCTCTTTTTCTCTTTCTTTTCTTGTTGATTGGAATCTTCTTTAAGATTTTGTTCTTGCTTGATGGATTTTTCGTATACAAGGTCCATTGTGTTTGGACCATGCATATCTACTTCTCCACCAATTTTGCTATTGAGTCCCAAAATGAATTTTCTGATGCAAAAACACTCATCTTTATGATAGATGGGGACATACCACAAAAATCGGGTGAACTTCTCCTAGTATCCATGAACCGTCATGGTCCCTTGCCTCAACTCCTCAAAGTCAGTCATTTTTTGGTCATAATAAAGCTGCGGTAACCATCTTTTGCAAAAGATTTCCACAAATTCTTCCCGAGTTAGTTTCCATGAACTTATGCTAAGTTCCAATTTTTTGTTCATCCACTAGTTAGAGGCTTCACTCGCTAACTGATATGCACCCCACGCTGCTTTGGTCACTTCATCATAGTTCTGAATCTCGAAGTATTTTTCCATTTGCACAAGCCATACTTTGGCTTCGTCACCATCGACACTACCGTCAAACTTAGGTGGAAATATCTTTTTCATATCTCTTGACAGTTCAGTGGACACCATCTTCTTATTCCTTTCCATAGAGGTTGTAGGTGACTTTTCTTTCTCATGGTTACGATTTTCACCTTGCCCATGGGAAGAAATTTCTCCTTCCAAGTTGTTGATGGGTACTTCATTTCCTTTCTTACCCTTATCTCTTTCTTGTTCTAGATTAGTTAATCTTGCCAATATTTGATCAAACCTTTCCTCCACACTGGTGGTTCCCTGTCCATCATCATGACTTGTGTCGGGGTTAGTTCGTGTCCTCTCATATGTACTCACCATGATTATATGATTGATTTAAACCTGAATGTTTTATCCAAGTTAGCCTTATTATGCTATGAATTATCCTATGAAAAACATATAAGTAAACATTCACATATATACAAGTATTCCATACCAGATTAGGCATACACTTCTTTGTTAATCTCTAAGTACTAACTCTTTTTTTTTTTGTAAGATCCTATCTTTACACAAGAATTAAGTTTATGTCAAGAGTTCTCCATCCCTTATGGATACCTTTTTTGTTGAATTCCTACTTTGATCTAATTAATGTTGACTTTGCATACTCATAGATTCGTATTGTTTTCTCCAAATCCAAAAGTTCTCGACTCTTTTACAACTATAGTTTGTTACTATAAAAGGGTTATCTCATTCCTTCTCATTCCCTCAGAGTCATATAACTATTTTGTAGGGTAAGGTATATACTGGTTATTATTCCTAACCTTCCTACATGACCTGATTGCATAATCTTTCACAATCCTAGGTAATATCATAAGTTGTTGGTTTAGGAGTTCCTACTCCAGGGATAACTCTTAACTAGTCCCAATTTACTTAAGTTACTAAGAATCAAATCTTCCTTTTCACTTCACTAAGTTCTTTTCTCTTACCATTGTGGCACAAGAAATTTTCAACCATTATCTTCTTGTTGCGTAATGAGCTCATAGGTTTCAGTGCAAAATCTGGTAGCTCTGTGTGATGTCCCTATCACAAAGGGGCATCTGAGATAAGTATACGCTTAATATATATTTTTAGATATACAATAACATGTTAATAATATACACATTTAGATAAAATAATCATATCAAAAATATAAATATAGAAGAAAGTAATTTAAAATATCATTATTAAATAGTCAAGTATAAAGAAACACAATTTAAAATATCATTATAATTATAATTATCATTGATAATATTATAATTATAATAGTCAGAGATAAAATATAATATAATATCATTATAAATATAACAACCAAATAAATATCAAAATACAAATACGAGAAATTGCAATTTAAATATTTTTATAAATAATATTATGCCAATCATCAAATAGAGAAATTGGCATTATTTAAAATTATCTGATTATTCAAATTCATAAAGTAATGATATCCCAAGCTTAAAATAATGATTATTATATCTGATTATTATAATTATAATTATAATAAATACTACTACAATATATATATATATATAACCAATGTAAAAACAAACGTACATAGTTGAAGGAAGATACAATTATTAAAAAGATGATTATCAACTAACAACAACATAGTGTCTTAAATGTAATAAAGGCAAAGAAACATAGAGGCAACGATTCATATAAGAAACAAGTCATAAGGACATGCACCTATTAATAGTCCATAAACAATAATAAATGTTGGTTACTAAAAGACATGTCCTCCTACATGGACATTGCTCCTCAAAAATACATGACCTTCCCTTGTGGCATTAAGATATAAGAAGGATAATAATTGAAGAGAAGGGGGGATGGAGTATTTGTATCACAAAAGGAAAGGTTACTACATATCAGAAAATCAAAATCGAAGGGAAATAAACATAAGAGATCACTGGCGGGAGGAAAAAGAAAGAGTGGATATATATATATATATATATATATATATATAGATTTGAAAAGTAGTATACAGATTTATAGATTAAAATATATTTAAAGGGAATAATCTATGAGTAATATATATACTTAACAACAGACCATTTGAAACGTTATATATATAAAACTATATATAACTTATATGATAATCAAGCCATTATTAGCCTTTGGAAGTAGCTCCTAATAAGATTGAGAATTTAGCATTAAAAACATTGACTCTGAATCTATTGAATATATTAATTTATAAGACCAAAAGAAAAAACTTATAGATAAACCAATAGGGGACATTATAGTGGTATCAGAGCATCTTTCTTGTGTGTGCTTGAGCTAGTTGCTTGCTTGCTTGAGCTACTTGCTTACATGCTTGATCTAGTTGCCTACTTTCTTGAGCTGATTGTCTACTTGCTTGAGCTAGTTGCTTGCTTGCTTGAGCTACTTGCCTACTTGTTTGAGCTGATTTCCTACTTTCTTGAGCTAGTTTCTTGCTTGCTTGAGCTACTTGCTTACATTCTTGAGTTGGTTGCCTACTTTCTTGAGATGGTTTCTTGTATGCTTGAGCTACTTGCTTGTCTACTTAAGCTACTTTCCTACTTGCTTGAGCTGATTACTTGCATGCTTGAGCTGGTTACTTGCATGCTTGAACTATTTTATTGCATTATTGAGCTGGTTACTTGCATGCTTGAGCTATTTTCTTGCATTCTTGAGCAGCCTACCTATCTACTTGAGCTAGTTGCATACTTGTTGGAGCTACTTGCTTGCATTCTTGAGCTACTTGCCTATGTGCTTAAGCTACTTGCCTATGTGCTTGAGTTGCTTGTTTTCCTGCTTGAGCTACTTGAGTTACCTCCTCTAGACGATGAAGGACAACATAGCTTAGAGCCAGAATTTATCCTAGACACTAGAGAAAGGAAATTAAGGAACATGATCATTATCGAATCTCTAATCAAGTGGAAGGGACTTCCTGAAGAAGATGCTACATGGGAAAGAGAAGAAACTATTGAGGCATTTAAGAATAAACAAATTCAGGCAGGGAAAAACATAATGGCCCTTGACTAGAACATGAAATAAACTCGATGTAATATCTTCAAAGTAAATAAGACATTTTTTTTCTCATGCACAAGGGCATGACTTAAGGACATTCTTAATGAATTTTGAGACTTGACTAAGGAAATTCTTGGTGAATGTCAGTTTGTTTCTCCATCAAGTACACCAACCCCTAATTGGGGAACACGAGGCCAAATGACTAGTTATCGCTTCGTGCTCTTGGGATTGATTGGAAGGAGGAAATGCATATCCATCAAGTACGCCAACCCTTAGTTAGGGCCAAGAGGCCGAATGACTAAATGTCGCTCCATGCTCTTGGGATTGATTGGAAAAAGGAAACACATTCCCATCAAGTACGCCAACCCCTAATTGGGGCCAAGAGGCCGAATGACTAGGTTTTCATTTCATGCTCTTGGGCTTGATTGGGAGGGAGAACTACATCCATATCAAGTACGCCAACCCCTAGCCAGGTCCAAGAGGCCAAATGACTAGATATTCATTCCGTGATCTTGGGATTGATTGGAAAAGAGAAATACATGTAAGGAGGAGGTAAAGGGGCCATTTGCATTGTATAAGGTTGGATATCCTTATATAAGGTATCCAGAGGGCCTGGGAAGAGATGTTCCAAATCTTTTTTCAAGAGGGCTAGATACCTTCCATAGTGAAGTATCCAAAGGGCCTGGGAAGAGGTGTTACAACCCCTTCCTAGGATTCCAAGGATGGATGCCCCTAACTAAGGTATCTAGAGGGCCTGGGAGGAGATGTTTTCAAATCTTCCCCAAGAGGGTTGGATACAAACCATAGTGAGGTATCTAGAGGGCCTGGAAATAGATTAGAGGTAACAAGATGTTACAATCTTTTTCCAGGATGAAGACAACTGTACTAGACAAGAACATCCAAAGATTAAGTGACAAAAGAAGAGCATTAAGGAAAGGATTACAAGTTGCTTGAGAACAAGCAAAGTCAAGCGGGGGAGACTTGTCATGTCCCCATCACAAAGATAAGTATATATTTGATATATTTATATTTTAATGGATATACTTATTCAAATAGAGTAATCATTATCGAACATTAAATTATCAATGTGAATAACTTGGGTACTATTGGTGATAGATTAGAAGAAGAAATCCTAGAAGAAACTAAGATGTTTTTGCTTAAGGACAAGCAAAGTCGAGTGGGGGAGATTTGTGATGTCCCCATCACAAAGGGGCATCTGAGATAAGTATACACTTATATATATTTTTAGATATACAATAACATGTTAATAATATACACATTCAGATAGAATACTCATATCAAAAATATAAATATAGAAGAAGGTAATTTAAAATATCATTATTAAATAGACAAGTATAAAGAAACACAATTTAAAATATCATTATAATTATAATTATCATTGATAATATTATAATTATACTAGTCAAAGATAAAATATAATATAATATCATTATAAATATAATAACCAAATAAATATCAAAATACAAATATGAGAAATTGCAATTTAAATATTATTATAAATAATATTATGTCAATCATCAAATAGAGAAATTGGCATTATTTACAATTATCTAATTATTCAAATTCATAAAGTAATTATATCCCAATATCTGATTATTATAATATATAATACTACAATATATATATATATATATATATATAACCAATATAAAAACAAACGTACATAGTTGAAGGAAGATACAATTATTAAAAAGATGATTATCAACTAACAAAATCATAGTGTCTTAAATGTAATAAAGGCAAAGCAACATGGATGCAACGATTCATATAAGAAACAAGTCATAAGGACATGCACCGATTAATAGTCCATAAACAATAATAAATGTTGGTTACTAAAAGACATGTCCTCCTACGTGGACATTGCTCCTCAAAAAGACATGACCTTCCCTTGTGGCATTAAGATATAAGAAGGATAAGAAGTGAAGAGAAGGGGGGGATGAAGGAGTATTTGTATCACAAAAGGAAAGGTAACTACATATCAGAAAATCAAAATCGAAGGGCAATAAACATAAGAGATTGCTGGCTAGAGGAAAAAGAAAAAGTGGAGATATATATATAGATTTGAAAAGCAGTATACAAATTTATAGATTAAAATATATTTAAAGGGAAAAATCTATGAGTAATATATATACTTATCAACAAATCATTTGAAACATTATATATATAAAACTATATATTTAATTGATATGATAATCAAGCCATTATTAGCTTTTGGAAGTAGCTCCTAATAAGATTGAGAATTTAGCATTAAAACTATTGACCTCGAATCTATTGAATATACTAATTTATAAGACCAAAAGAAAAAAGTTATAGATAAACCAATAGGGGACATTACAGTGGTATTAGAGAATCTTTCCTGCCATCCTATGTGTACTTGAGCTATTTGCTTGCTTGCTTGAGCTACTTGCTTACATGCTTAAGCTAGTTGCGTACTTGCTTGAGCTAATTGCCTACTTGCTTGAGCTAGTTGTTTGCTTGCTTGAGCTACTTGCTTACATGCTTGAGCTAGTTGCCTACTTGCTTGACCTGATTGCCTACTTGCTTGAGCTAGTTGCTTGCTTGCTTGAGCTAGTTGCCTACTTGCTTGAGCTGGTTGCCTACTTGCTTGAGCTAGTTGCCTACTTGCTTAAGTTGGTTGTTTGTATGCTTTATCTACTTGCTTGTCTACTTAAGCTACTTTCCTACTTGTGTGAGATAATTACTTGCATGCTTGAGCTGGTTATTTGCATGCTTGAGCTGGTTGCTTGTGTGCTTGAGTTGGTTGCTTGCATTGTTGAGCTGTCTACCTATCTACTTGAGCTAGTTTCATACTTGCTGGAACTACTTGCTTGCATGCTTGAGCTACTTGATTTTCTACTTGAGCTACTTGCATATGTGCTTAAGCTACTTGCCTATGTGGTTGAGTTGCTTGTTTTCTTGCTTGAGCTACTTGCTTGTGTGCTTGAGCTACCTGAGTTACCTCCTCTAGACGATGAAGGACAATGTAGCTTAGAGCCAAAATTTATCCTAGACACCAGAGAAAGGAAATTAAGGAATAGGATTATTACCGAATCTCTAATCCAGTGGAAGGGACTTCCTGAAGAAGATGCTACATGGGAAAGAGAAGAAACTATTAAGGCATTTAAGAATAAAAAAATTCAGGAAGGGCAAAACATAATGGCCCTTGACTAGAACATGAAATAAACTCTTGATGTAATATCTTCAAAGTAAATAAGACATTTTTTTTCTCATGCACAAGGGCATGACTCAAGGACATTCTTAATGAATTTTGAGACTTGACTAAGGACAAGACTCCTAAACATAAATGTATGCAGTTTACAAAAACTTACAAAGATAAACATCACTCATAAATGTATGTAGAAGTAATAGGAATCCTAATGCAACATACAAGCTATGGCTGACTTACCTATAACCCACAAAACTGACTCAGTTCACTCATTCTAAGGTGATGTGTGTGTATTCTTAGTTAGCTTACTTTACTGGTTACCCGACCAAGCTCCTCTCCCAAGATACTTCCCCTATGCCTGGAGGAATGGTACATATACCTGCATCGACTAACACATGCTCACGAGAGTCAAATGTTCACAACATAAGCAATATACATAACATCTCATAAATTAGAATATTCACAACTCAATAATTAGGCTCTTGTGTTCTCTAAATGCATTAATTTCTTTTTTTTTTAAAAGAAATGTACTATTATTTTTTGTCGAGTCCTAGCTGAGTTTTTTCTTGAGTCCATGCCGAGTCCCGAGTCCAAGTCCTATTTTGGGCTGCGGAGTCTGTGCCGAGTCTGAGTTTTCCAATTTCACGCAACACCAAAATAGATCAAAACAAACAAGACATTACAACACACAACCACACTTTCAAAACTTGAAGAAATAGTAGTGTTCGTTCGAATTGCATTTGCACAAATTTGGAAACTAGAACACAAGAGATCTCAAATTGGACAAAATGGAACTATTATCAATGTGCCAACAAACATCAACATTATTTAGACAGTATTGCCATGGTCATCCAATGAAACATGGATAGTTTCCATTGCATTAAAGAGATGCCTACAATATACAAATGCATACCAAAAAGGAAGAGTGCGAAAAAATATTATTATGAATTCCCAAAAGATTTGTGCAAAACAAAGTTATACAAAATGCAAAATGTTAAATTGAATGGAAATTGGCATGAGAATTTGTATCCTTTACAAGAAAATATGCCAAGTACTGATTCTTTATCAAGTGAGAGTGACAATGACATTGGCAATGCGATGGAAATTGAGATATACACCTTGACACATGGATTTGCTGAGTCAAGAGCTATTCATTCTATTCAAAACAAAATAATAGAGATTGCACCAGCAGAAGGAAAACAACCTTTCAAAATATTTCAAGATAAATATGCAGAAGAGATGAACTTTCCAACACTATTTTTTGAAGAACCACATGACGAGAAAATTGCATAATGGGAAATTACAAAATTCAAACTGAATTTTTTCTTATAATATGACCGAATTATTTTTCAAAACCATCAAAATACTAATTGGCCAGGTTTTTTCTACCATATGGATGAGAATCTACAAGGGGAAACTAAAAGGTGGAACACTACTAGCAAAAGATGTCAAGTATAAACCGAACCTTGAAACAATATTGCAATCATATATTAGATATATAGATATCAAACAAATAATAATTTTTCTAGACTATTTGCAATATATCAAGAAGAATGTTTTTGCAATGATACAATAGTTAAGACCACCAATTTTTTTGTAACATTCACTAGAGTAGATAAAAATTGGGACCCACTAACAAAAACATTGAAATAATTGTACATCTCACATTATACACAGTCAAAACAAAGCCAACCTAAACTACATATTGAGATTGGCATTGCCTCTTTGATAAAAAAAGGATCAAACCACTTGTATTCTCTATTACAAACATAGAATTAATGCAATGAAAAAATTAATATGTTCATATGAAACGTTCTTTGGAAAGGTATTGGACTACTTTTCAAATATTTAAGAGTTTCAAAATTGAGGAAATGAACATGACCGTTTCATGATATGGGTTAAAGATGCACTAATCTATGGAAAATATAATAATACTAGCATGAACATTTTTTTGGACAAATATATAACTTGCAGTATCGAAACTTTGGATGAAAAAATAGGTAAATTACTTATACATCATCACACTAGATAATGTACAAAGACAAAAAGAAGAAAATTCCAATTTGGTTTCTTACAACCACCAATGAGAATCACAACAATACTTGAACCATGCGTTGAAAAAAACTAAAACAATATGTGTATTGCTGAAAAATATTAGATCCACTTCAGAATGTTCAAATTATGATTTTTCTATATCCTTTGAAGATTTCCTAGTGAACATGAACATGAGCGAAAATGAATACATATTAGCCATAAAATCAACATTGTTTAGGCAAACATTGTTCTTAAAAAGAAATCTAGCTCAGATATGGAACAATACATTTGCAAAACATATTCCACGTCTATGGCAAGCAAATATAAAAGCACATTTTTTTCTCAATGTATATGTTCTGGCAATGTATTGTAGCTCCTACATGACAAAAAGTAATAACTCAATGACAAATGCATTCAACAAGATACACATAGACAACAAAGAGCATAATGTTGATGCAATAAATATGATGATGAAGCTTGGAAATGCTTTGCTCAACCTAGAAAAAATGTCTATTCAACAAGTTGTACACATTGTGCTTTCACTTCCTCTTAACTATAGTTCAAGGAAATATAGATTCATAGACACATCTGCTACTGACAATCACACGTTTATTTTACAGACTTCCAAACAACTACAAAATGAATTGGATCAATCACAAAATGTTTCTTGTAAAATATTTATTGACCATTATATTGCATGACCTAAAGAATTGGCCAATGATTGCCTAGTAGAATTCTTCATAAAATGCACAATAGTAAAAGAAAAATTAATGTGAAGAACTAGACCGTAGATTATCTAATTTATTAAATACAATAAACATGTTGACATTGAGAACTATTACAGGGAGAAACTTTTTCTATATGTTCCATTTTCCATCTACAAAAACACATTGAAATAAGACTTCACAAAATGGCAAGATGATTTTGCTATCAATAAAAAAATAGTAGAACTTAACAAAGAAAAGTATACCTACAATGTAAATGACTTGTGGGGTGATATGGACAATGCTATCAATGATGCCAACATTGAAGATGAAAATTGTAAATATGGAAACAATAGAAAAAACCTAAATAACACATACAATGTACAATACAATTTGCAACCAGATTTAGAGACACTAAAACATAATATCTACAAGAAAAAAATGCCAAGACCATTTGAGATAGCTAAACATCCACACTTACTTGGCAACATAGAGCATTACAATTTTTTGTAGAATGTTAAGAAAAGAGAAACAAGCCATAGTGAAAGACATACTAATGAAGAAAAAACAAAAAAACTTAAGCCATTGCATTTTTCCTTAATAGGAGGTGTTGGCATAGGAATTTTTTTTTCTGCAAAAACGATATATCAAGGCCTCCTTTGTATATATAATAACTCAACTGATATCGAACCAGACAAGATAAATGGATTGTTTCTTGCATAAATAGGCAAAGAAACTTATAATAGAGGAGGCACAACCTTGCACACTATACTCCTTATACCATTTAATAAATCTACTTCTATTTCATTGAGCTCAGAAAGATTGGATGCATTGACAAAAAATATTAACAATTGTGTATTGTCCTTATATATGAGATCTAATTAGTTGAAGCAAGACTACTAGGTTGCATACAAAATTACTGCATGAAATAATGCAAACACCTACTAAACATTTTGGTGGTTTAGACATTATTTTCTATGCAGACTTCTACCAAGAATAATCTATGCATGACTATCCAATTTTTTAAATGCCAACAATAGATATTGAGCTAATACCATACAATTTATGGGAATAAAACATCAAATTCTATAATTTAAAAATAATAATGAGGCAAAAAGGCCAAGTCTTTATTGCTATCCTTAATAGAATACACATAGGTTCTCAAATAGAGAATGCCATAGCATACTTGAATAACAAATTCTTACAGTCTCCACCTATAAACCTAACATTCCCATTTATTTTTTACAAGAGAAAGGATGTCAATGGACATAACCAAAATATATTATCGACTCTACCTGGACATCTAATCACAATCAATGCATTTGATGAACAACTTTGTTAAAGTAGAACAATTGTACAAACATAATGCAAATATGGAAATCAAATAATGTTAAAAACAAAATATTGGTCAAGATCTATGGTGGAAACTATGATACACAAGATGGTCTTGTCAATGGATCAGACAAAAAATTCAAAGCATATACACAAAAAACTAACAAGACATCATTGGGATTTAATTCAATGACCATTGTACTAGAAAATATTAAGATGCAAAACTAATGCATGTGAACCAAACATACATTGATAATGGATGGGTACCAATTCTTCGAGCTGCAAAACCAATCCAAAAACTGAGTGCTAAACAAAATAGTACTATTAGAAAATAATTTCCACTGTAATTAGCATACGCTTGAACAATACATAGGAAAAAGGGCTTGCAATGCATGACCTTGCATTTGACTCTTTTGGTGTCCACCAACATGGGTTCACATACACAACTCTCTCTCACATATCAAGCATTGAAACACTATTTTTGTTAAGCCCTCTAATAGATAAAAATTTAAGGAAAAACCAACAATCATAGAATAAATGGCATGGATTCAAACAATTGCTAATTGGACTCTCAAAAATGACATATATTGTAAAAACCCCACATCATGTATTACTGTATTGTAGAGGAGGATATTTTCTCCTCAAGAAAATGAGGTCTCGTGAAGCAAATGGACCTCAACTACCTCAAAGATCAAAGTTCAGGTGACAAGATAAAATGACGAAGTTTGTTTATTTATGTTTTATGTAGATTTAAAAGGTGAGAGTTACAAAAATAGAAAGAGCAAGTCACAACGGTCTTCTAGACAATTTGACGAGCTCTCGATGAAGGATGACAACACGGGGTGCGAATGTCCTTGCGAGGTGCTCGCATCTTGTATGAAATGAAAATTGAGAATGTCTTCAAAAATAAGTAAGCTATAGCTAATAGCTTTGATAATTGAAACTATCAAAGTGCGGGAAAATACTAGAAAACAATAGAAACTAAAATAACGTAAACTAAATAGAATGTGAATGATAAAATGAGAGAAGAGGAAGAAAATACTCACAATAGACCAAGATATGAAGCCTCCAACAAATAAATGTCTCCAATACTTGCACAGATACAACCGAGGAAGAATATTGGGGCTGTTTAGGGGCTTGCCTTAGTTAAACCCTTGTTTTGGTGTTTCCACCTCCATGGACAACTAGATGAGATAGAGAGAAAATGAAATAGATGTGGTAGAAGAAATAAATGTGGTAGAAGAAATAAATGTGCTAGAATGACATGCTAACTAAATTAAATGATAATGCAATGAAGGAATCATAGTTACCTTCCTTTAGCAAAGTGAGAACACCAAAAAGGAGAGACTGCAATCTCCAAGCTTGAGAGAACAACATAGTATGCCATGTGAGAGCATGAAAGTGTAATGAAGATGGTAGAATGAAGCTGCTGTGATAGAGAAAGAGCTAGAAAAAGTGAAGAGCTTATCAAGAAATATTGAAGAGTGAATGAGATTTAAATATTGATAGATTCAATGTCCAAAATGAAGTGTTTGAGAAGGTATAAGCATGAAAGGTCATCCCAAAATTCCTGCGAGCTTGTAGAGCATTACATTTTTTCGTAGGTGGGAAACATAATGTCTCAATGAATACTATAGTCGGTAATCTATTCGGGATGTTCATGTGGTGTACAAACATCTACATAGAGCATGTCTATTCGAGACATAAATTTGCCTTAACAATGGGAAATGAACAGGTTAAGCAATTAAGGAGTAAGTTAAAGTTAGATAAAAGAAATATTGTATTATTATTTTTAATTTATCTAAAGGGGAGACTTATGGAATATGAAATTGCATAGGATACAATTTATGACATTACATTTTTCCCCCACTTTAGTGAGCATATGCATTCTAGAAGATGTGAATTAAAGTAGAGAGTAAAATAGGTTGGAGAGCATATACATAGGATGAAGAAGACGCATGTATTCGATCCTACATATGAGATTGTAAATCTGAGCTAGGACATGAAGAGGACATGGGTCTTCTATCCTGCAAAGTTGATAGAAAATTCACCACAAACATGTTAGCTGCATACAAACACGTTAGGTGAAAAATAAATGTGATACATCTGATCATATATAAAGACGACGCTGATAAGTATGGATAGCAAGCTGTGTTATGCTAGAGACCATACGATAAGTTGATAGGCCTATGGCTGCTACGAATTGCATTGCAGGAAAGTCATAGAAAAAACAAGTCTAGTTAGGTTTCCCCCAAGCTAGATGATGAGATCAAGATAGAAGACAAGTCTAGTTAGGTTTCCCCCAAGATAGATGACGAGATTATAAGACATATTTTTGAAAAATAAGAATAACCAGATATGATAGCCCCCCCTTAGAATGATATGTGCTACATAAAGGAGCACAAGTCATTCTAAGGAGAAGAAAGACAAAGAGAGATGTGTCATGACATACATAGCGAGATGTATCCATGGAATGTTATCACGTGAGGGATAACACATCGAATCCACAACATTGAGAAAAAGTAGAGATAAAAAGATTGAAAGCATAGGGGGATCCAAATATTTGGGGTTAGAACTGATCATACATGTATATACAGTGTAAATTATATAAAATATCATTACCCCCAAATAGATTGGAATGAGAAGAACACATGAAGACAAATAAAAATCTAGGTCAACATGGAAGAGGCCTAAATGCCCTGATGCTTTGC
Organism: Sequoiadendron giganteum; assembly: GCA_007115665.2. Taxonomy (NCBI): domain Eukaryota; kingdom Viridiplantae; phylum Streptophyta; class Pinopsida; order Cupressales; family Cupressaceae; genus Sequoiadendron; species Sequoiadendron giganteum. The sequence continues at coordinate 333,475,827 of CM021103.1, read as the reverse complement.
ATCATCCCTGGTGTGAAAAGAAAATCAATTTATGAAAAATAGAAGAATGATGAAATATATAGAAGTTACAATAGATTTTCTCTCTTGTATCCAGGTACCTACAAGGATATCGAGGGTCCTCCATGGGAGAGTACAAAAATGAACAAACAAGTATGGGGTAACACAAACAAACACACAAATCTAATCTAAAGATAAGAAGAGGTATTGCTCTAGTCAAGAACCTCTAACAAGTCATCTTTCTCCCAATCTAGATCGTTGTAAGGGGAGATAAGATGAGCTTGCAAAGGGAGGACAACGAGAGTAGTACCAAACAACTTGCCTACAACAAGAGCCAAGGAGGAGGCCGCTTGAATATCCTCAACCAATAGCTCCTATGAGGCAAACTTCATTGACCTAGCAAAGATAGATGACAGAGTCGGGATATCCTCCATTGAGTCGAACATGCATTTCTTCGGAGTGGAGTGTAGTGATTGAAAAAAAGGAAGCTAAGAAATCGAGTCATTGCCTACCTCTGAAAGAGGTACATTGACAAACTCTAGGGAAGAAGGAGATTTCTCTATCACAAGAACATAAAAAATCAACGTAGAATGAGGTGAAGAATACAAAGAAGGTTTTTAATGACCATTTTTCGATACAAGGATATGCTCCAATTTGCGTTTAAGAGGAGGATGCAAAATCCTCATGTCAGAAGTGGAAGAAAGGGAAGAAACAAAAGGAGCCGCATTAGATATGACCTTTCCGTGAGGCATATCCACAGAGTTAGAAAAAGGAGGAAGATCAGGTAGAGAAGTGATCAAAGGACGATCCAAAGAGGGAGTGATGAAAACTTGTACCCACTTGGGGTAAGGTTCATCAAGATACATTGAGGAAGCTGAAAGAAAAATTGAGGCAATAGGAACAGAAATAGGAATCGAAATAGAACTACTAGAGTTAGAGATAGAAGCAGAAACAAAGACAGAAGGCTCACCCTCGGTCTTCTGCAAGGTATCACGCTCCCGGGCCAATGTTCATTGATGACGTTTATGCTTGTGCGTGAGTCAGTTTCGACGGTTATGACTACCAGGGAAAGAAGCCTGAGAAGATTTTGAGGTGTCCTATTCCACTAGAGGAGTAACCTTCATGTCTGTTATTGGTGGAAGAATAAGCTCCTTAAGAGGGATAGGAGGTGCCACAAAAATAGAGACTCGAGTCTCGTTCAGGGTCTCCTTTCCCTTCTTTGCTTTGGAAGTAGGTGGAGGAACAAGAGCAGGCCTTGGAGGTTGAGATGTAGGAGCAACACAAGAACTAATTCCAATTGCCTACTTCCCCTTATCGTATAGGATAGGGTGAGGGATCGTAGGAAAAACCAAGAGTTGGAAGAATTAAGGATTAGATTTCATCAATGCGGGTGCCTTTCCTTTTCTTGTGCTAAGCACAATAGGAGGAACAAAGGACACCACTAGAAGTTGTGAAGCCACAAAAGGAAGGTCTATCCACAGGAGTACTCTTGTCTGTAGCCCTCAAGTAGGAAGGTATAGAAGACAAGGCACATTGTTTTGCATGCATAGATGCCTTCATAGAAGTGGCATGCGAATGAGGAAAGATAGAATTAGGGGCTGAAACTCTAGTCTTGTACCTAAAATCAGCCCTATAAAACAAGTCTCCATGGGGTAGTAAAGGTCCAATAGGAGCAGGCCAAAAATGATCCAATGAAAAGCCCCCATTGATAGCAGGTGTTTATATCTAGTGTCATGGATAGTATGTGTTGTTCCATCATGAGGGAACTTCAAACACTTGTGGACTACTGGTGTGACCGCATTCATGGAGACAAGCCATGGAATGCCTAGTCTCACTCTGAATAAGTTGGATTTGGGAATCATGACAAAAGGAACTTTAATGGACTTAGGTCTAACCAAGATCATCAAGGAAATAAAACCAATGGGTGGTACAAAAAGTCCATCGTGAGCATAAATTGTAGCCTTCAATTTTTCATTTTTCTCCTTATGCAAATTGTTAATAAAGAGTGTCTCCTTTGTGATAAAATTTACCCTACTAGCAGGGTCAACCATAACACCTATTACGATGTGTTGGCATTTCAATTCACATCTATGGAGTGCGTATTGGAAACAAACAACTATGCATAGATAAAATTATCTTCAAATTTGGAGGGGAAGCTCTCTCTTTGCTGATTATGCTTTTAAAAGAAACAACTAAAATAATGGCCGATCTTTTTTTTCTCAGTTTAAGAGCCCAAGGTTTATAAAACTTTCCATGTCGTAGCTGATATTTTCTCTGGTTTTGCAAATCCAACTACAACTAAGCCTACGCTAAAACTATCCTATTCCTCAAGTAATTCAGAGCGAGAGGATCTAGGAGCAATTGGGAATGGTTGGATCACTTAGATAAACCATCTCTCAGAATGCATCCGAAGGCTCATTGCTCTTTCAGATTTACGCTGAAATAAAGTCTATGCAAGTAAACACTAAAACGATAAGCCAAATCTCAGGATTCCCAAGGAGGCGAGGTGATCTGTCTGAGGTGTAGGCTGAAATATAGATTACTGGAAACAACATTGAATGATAATCCTCATCTCTAAATTCCCAAGGAGGTGTAACACTCTATCCGAGGTATAGATCAAAAGAAAGATTATTGAAACAAAAAACATGAAAGACTTTGAGAATATTGGATCAAAGGCATGCGACTCTCTTGGTTTATTATCTAAACTTCAATCAAAGATTACATTAGCACATCTGGGACAACATATTAAATGATGAAACAAACACATAATAAATGATCAAACTAGCTTTATAACATGACATTAAACAATAAAATGAACAAGGATTTGCATGATGAAACAAACATACAATCTTTTTCTTACACAATGTGAACCAATACTAAACAACAATATTGCAGGTGAAAGTGGCTTAGCAATTTGTTATCACAAGAAAAAGTTAAAATATAATGAGCAAGGTTGCTCTTATTTATAGAATCTCAAAGGAGTAGGGAACCCTAAAATCTCCTTGAGTTAACATTTAGTCTTGCTACACATGCAAGATTTATTCCTATGTCTAAATGCAGGTAACTTAAAAGTTAACTAGAAAAATTACTTTAGTTGACTGATTCTAAACAAAACTAGCACTCCTTATGTACATAGCTATCTCCAAAATAGACATGCATGATTGGTGTGACAACGAGTTAACTTGGAAAGAAGCATAAAGTTAACTGTTGTGTCCAATGTCTATTTGGAAAAGGTGGGACATCCATGACTATTAGTTCACTAGCCTTGATCACGATCAATCAACTCATCCAAGAAGTTGTTAATTGCCTCATCATCTGGAGATCGTCACATGCCTCGACTATCAGTCCACTGCTTGTTAGCAATTTGAGAAATCTTGGAAATATCTGCGCACTTAAACTAGAAGCTCATTGACTGGTAACTTTGGCGGCTCTGTAATTGGAGTGATGACCTCTATTTCTTTTGCAACTTTACACTTCTGATGCTTTTCTTGATTTTTCTCAATGGATGAGTGTTGCATGATGAAACTGCAAACACTCTAGTTGTGAGAAATGCACACGTACTTTCTGCACACCCAGAGTTCCAATGGTGTTCAACCCTCTAAACTAGCCTTGAAAGGCTATCAACTATATGAGGTATGAAAGCATGCTTGTCAAATTATCTGAATCAACCATTGGGTGCACTTGATGCAGATAGGTGTCAGCTGTTCTTATGAAATTGTGAATCAAGACTGATTTGGTCTTGAATTCAGTTTGATTGAGTTGCATACTGAAAAACTAGACTATTGACTATAAACATGGATATATTTAGGAAACTTTTTCTGGTGAGGCTAAAAATAGCTTCTCAAAGGGCAATTTTTTCGAAAAAATCTGAGATGTGGGTTTTGTAGAGAATGTATTTCTAATTCGGTCTAGATTGTTAGAAATTCAAAAAAGTGACTTTTCCTTTGACATGCAACTACTCTTCGGGTAGGGGCTACATGGGCTATTTTTTCCCCAAAAATTTTGGCATATGGGTTTTGTAGGCACTTGTGTGCTGATCAAGCCCAAATTCTCAATTTTTTGAAATGATGACTTTTTTCAGAAAAAAGCCTAAAAATAGGGGGCAATGGGGCAATTTTCCTGAAAAATTCTAACATGTGGGTTTTGTTGCCAATACTGTGCTGAACATAACTAAAAGGTTAGATCTATGAAAAACCATCGTTTACTTAGACATGCAAGAGAAAATCTAGGACAAGGATAAAAGAAATGTGAGGGGGAGAAGATAGAATTTATCAACTTCCTCTTTCAACCCTCAAGAAAAATGTCTCTGTATAAACCTAATCTGATGAATTCTTGGAAAAAACGTACTAGAAAGATGAAGAATGAAAAAATATTCCTTTGTGCAATCTAAACCTATAATTGCAAAGAACACTAAAAATGGCCTCCGTTAGATCCTTCAAAATGTGTTCGAGATAAAATAGCTGATTTTAGGTTCAACCTACAAGAAACAATGGAGAAATGATGCTTATACTTGAATAAATATCCATTTTGGAGGTGGGAGTGTCAATTAGGTGCACCAACCCTAATGAAAGAGTCAACTTATGTGATTGCTTCATTAACTAAAAGTTCTCCTCTAATTTTAGGATGCCATATGCAAGAGGAAGCATGCAAAAATCGCAACTGAGAGTCAACTAGGCTCGCTTTGACTTTTGGCACCCAAGCTTTAAGGAGTTAGAATTTTTTTAAAGATTTTCAACTTCTGCTGTGACGAACTGCCTTTGTTTGACCCTGAATTTTGGATGCCTTGTTGATCTTGAAGCTTAGCTGACAGATTCATCATGAAGCTAGATCAAGTTTGAAGATATGTTGCTGGGAGCTGAAAACCTTAGAAACTAGTTCTAATGGCTTGAAATTTTGGGCGCCTTTTGCCAAAAGGGTGCTGTTTTCACTAAACCATTTTTTGAATGCTTTTCAATCTTGTCAATTTGACCCTTTGTACTTCAATCTGTAGCTGCAGGTGACTGACGACTCATGAACATGCTGAGATATCGAATGGAAAACTAGTTCAATTTCAAAAAGAATGACTGGTATTGCAATGTTTGAAAGTTGATTTATGAGGCTCTAATTCAAGGGCACCCTTGGCCTACAGGGGCGCTTTTGTGTCTCTGAGATATATTTTGTACTTTGTAAATTTTGACAAAATGCTCTAGTTTGACCTTCATTGTTGGGAGTTTGACCACTCTGATGTTCGTGCTGACAATCTCATCGTGGAGATTGATCAACTTTGAAGAGATGTTTCTAGGAGTCACGAAGTCTGAAAGTTGCATCTAAGGCCTCAAAAAGTTGGGCACCTTGTCCAAGAAGGGTGCATTTTTCTCAACACTTAATCCAAATTTCCATATTTTTCAACTTGCTTTCATCTGTAATATTTTACGCTTGATCTCTGTTCACGGGTGTTTGACAGGTCCCGAGAGCTTGCTGTTGGATTCATTGCGTAGCTGGAAGGATTCTGAGCAGATCTCTTGGAGAAGATAGCTATTGAAAACCTCATTTGGTTGACCAAAATTCTAGGCACCCCTGGCCTACAAGGGTACATTTGAACTTTTGAGTTTCATTTCATCCTCCATTTTACATGCTCGTTTGATCAACTGCTACTGCCATTTGATATGTCTCATGGAAATGAAAACAGGTTCGTTGCTGCTAAATTAGATTAAAGCCGAGAGGATCATCTGAAGATGGTTACTTCAAAAAATGACATCTTAGAGATTTCATTCTTGGGTGCCCCTGAGCTACAGGGGTGCATTTTCCATATCAGACTGTCATTTTGGATGTTTTTGACCTTCAACATCTTCTACCTCTATCGTCGTTTGTTGATTTTTGACAAATCAAATGGATTTGTTTGATGATTTGCTGGAAAGCTGATAGAGTTCCACAGAAGATAACTAGTTTTGAAAACATTAACAATTGCATTTTTCTTCTCAAATTCAAGGGTGCCCTTGGCCAGTAGGGGCGCTTTTAGCTCCAGACTTGATCATTTTCTAATGATTTTCAACTCCTTCACGCTTCACAATTACCGTGTTGTTTGGCTACTCTAACTGCATTGAAGCATTCTTGCTACTGACACAAGTACATTCACCATTTTATGTGTATGGACACCTAAAGTTGATTCAGGGCATTGACTACAAAGGCATCTCCCTTGTAGCAAGGCATAGTGTTTCCTGCACATCATTTTTACATTTTCACCTTTTGAAATCCCCTTGTCGTGAAACATCTTCACCATAAAATATTCTCGCGAGCGCTTGAGGCTTAGATTTCCTCGCACACTGGCACTGCCATTTCCATTGATGGTCAGACTGGAAGGGACAAGCCAATCAAAATTCATTCTCAAATAATTTTGAAAGATCTATTTTTAGGTTTTCCAAAAACAGGGCCTAAAAACCCTCTAATTTTCAAAAATTTTCCATTATCCTTGGACAATAAACCCCACAAAGTCCATGCTTTGTTGGACCTAAACCTGATTGTTGACAATTTTTATAAGATTTTGACCATTTAATCTCAAAATGCTATTGAAGTAATTTTTTTATTTTGGGTACAACACAATGTTTCATTGACTTGAGCGGGATGTAAAGAGGAGAAAGCTCCTTATTTAGGGGAAATCGTGGTGTGAAATTTATATCAGGAAACTTATCCACACAAATCACAAGAGGAATAAGAGTAAATGAGACTGTGTTCACATATTCACAATGACTAGGTTCAAAAGATGTAGAAGTAGTTGTAATCAAGTTAGCAAAATGAGATGGAAATGTATTTGTGTAGATATGTAGCTGACTGTTGGCCTTGGTGAAAAATTTGTTCGAGTTTTTTTTTCTATCACCGAGATGGATGGCACCACTATCTATGTGGTCCTAGATTACATGTTGAAGACGCACATAGTGTTTAGTGTCATGACCTGGGACACGATGGTATGGACAAAACTTCTACAAATCATACCAACTAGGGTATGGTTTATCATCAGGCAGTGGTTTGACTTTAGGAAGAGAAATTAAATTATCTTTTAGTAATTTTTGAAAAACATTGGCATAAGGTTTAGATAATTTTATAAAAAATGTATTACATCTCATAGTGTTCTTTTCATTAGGAATGAAACAACATTAGCTATTGCTTTATTCTTCTTAGACTCTCCTGAGATAGACACAACTTTATGATTATTGAGACATAAGGACAAGGAGGATCCCCCATACTACATCACTATCTACTGGTAATCCCCAAGAATAATACACAGATGGGAAAAGGATGGGCATTTCATTAGGAATATTTTTTCCCTTAATGTCGGTTGTAGATTTACCATGAACACACATTGAACATCAGAATCAGGTAGGGCATAGGGGATCTAAGAAAATAGAGATTGATAACGAGCAATAAATTCAATCACTCTCTCATGAGCTCCCTCCTTACAATGAATGAGGTTAGTGAACATGACCTTCGACCCAATGTTAGCCTAGAAATGCTACAAGAATTGGTTGATTAACTACTCAAAGGTGAAAATGGAGTTGTTAGGAAGGGAGAAAAACCATTCCAATGCAGTGTCCTTGAGGGACTGTGGAAATAGTTTGGCTAGAAACTCATCTTGATAGAGGAAATTGCTACACATGGCAATAAATGATGAGACATGAGTCTACAGGTCATCTCTTCCACTGTATTTATCAAATTTTGGAACCTACAACCCTTGGGGAATAGGCATATTTAGAGTATTTAGAGCCAAAGGATTGCAACGGTGGTAAGGTTGCAAGGTGGAATGAGAAGTGATGTTAGCTAAGCTTGCTAATTATGACTGCATTTGACCCATATTTTTCAATAGGGTATTTAGAACAAGATTTGATGGTGGGGGAGGTGAATTAGCCATGGCGATAGAATTTCGAGGTGTGGATTCATGCGGAGGAGGAATTTTGTCCCCCAAAGAAGTGCAAGATACATTGATTCTAGGATACATAGGGGGGATAAACGCATCATTGGTGTCATCAACGGAAGTCACAGGAGGTATAGAAGATTAGTGTGCACCATATGCACAAATACCTCCAACATCAAAAGATTCAACTGGTTACTAGTGATATCTGATTGGGTATCTTGGAAGTGGCTCAAGACCAACATGTATGGAGGTACATGGGTATCAACTATATTAGATAGTGTGTGGAGCAACTCAAGGCCCTTATGATTTGAGATAAGTAAGTTCCTCATATTACTTCAAATAGGAGCAGCTTGAGTGTACATGTTACCATGACTTAGAAAATATTCAAATTCTTTAAGTTGCCTGCGTTCTAAATATTGAACCTAATCAAAGGGGACCCTAAGAGAAGCTTCATAAACTTTGGAGGAGGGAGACCCTGGAGGAGAATTTGAAGGGGAAGGACCACTAAACATCGACTAAGATCTGGAAGGATCAAGATTTACAAAAAACATTGGTCTAGGTCTAGTAGGACTATACTTGTGTAGGGTATGGTAGGACTCAAGATTCTTCTTACTGTGTCTGGAGGTAGTATATTGGGTTGTAAAGCTCATAAATGAGCGCTTACAATGCACATCCTTGCCAACTCCAAGAAACAAGAGAGGAAGGACTTAAGAGGGGCTAAAGAAAATTTTAAAATTTTAAAAAGAAAATGATCACGGTTTTTGGAGGAAGGTGAATTCACATTGGGTTCACCAAAATGTAGAGGAGGAGATTTCCTACCCCCAAGATGATGAGGTCTCAAGAAGTATCCCTCAACTACCTCAAAAATCAAAGCTCAGGTGATAGGATAAAATGATGAAGTTTGTTTATTTATGTTTTATGCAAAATTAAAAGGTGAGATTATAGAAATAGAAAGAGTAGGTCACAAAGTTCTTCTAGACAATTCGACGACCTCTCCGCCAAGGAAAAAAAAACGGTGCACAAACATCCCCGTGGCATGCTAGTGTCTCGTATGGATCAAAAACCAACAATGTCTTAGAAAACAACTAAGATTTTGCTAATAGTTCTGATAACTAAAACTCTCAAAGTGTGGGAAAATAACAACAAACAATAGAAATTAAAATAATGTAAACTAAATGGAATGTGAATGATAAAATGAGAGAAGGGAGAGAAAATAATCACAACACACCAAGAGATGAAGCCTCCAACAAGGAAATGTCTACAATACCTGCACACATATGACCGAGGAAAAATGTTAGGGTTGTATAGGGGCTTGTCTTAGTCAAACCCTCACTTCAGTATTTCCACTTCTACGAATAGCCAAACGAGATAGAGAGAAAATGAAATAGACGTGATAGAAGAAATAAATATGCTAGAATGACATGCTAAATGAATTAAATGATAATGCAATGAATGAATCACAGTTACACTCCTTTAGCAAAGCGAGAATGCTGAAAGGGAGAGACTGCAATCTCCAAGCTTGAGAGAATAATTTAGTATGCCTTGTGAGAGCACAAAAGTGTAGTGAAGATGGTAAAATGAAACCGTTGTGATAGAGTGTAATGTCCCCTTCTTGCACCTGAGCAGTTAGAGTGTCCCATTAGCCTATTCTAGAGTTCTTGTAGGCTAAGTGGTCATGGCTAGGGGACTTAGAGCAAGTGTTGGGCTCTGTGGTGGTTTTCAGTGCTTTTGGCAATACTTTCTATTTTTAGCAATGGCCAATTTCTACACTTACTACTTATAGTAAGTCTTAGTGTATATCTTTTTTGTGCCAGTTTGATATTTGGGAGTACTTACTATTTTTAGCAGTTCCTATTTATAGTAAGTCTATTTTAGGTAACTAGCCCAGGCCTATATTGCTCTAGTAGTGTTTATTTTATGATATGGCATTGGTGAGTCTAATATTTGATATTTTCTTTTCTTCCGTCACTTAAGTTATTTTAATAAAGTGACTTTATAACTTAAGTGAGGGGACTTGTGGTCATTGAAAAAGTACCTAGGCACCTAGTTGATACAATGTTGTTTTAAATAGCCAAATAATAAGCCTCCAAAAGTGGACACCTAACTTAAGGGAGGCATAAGAAATTTAAAATGAATTAAAAGGCTCATAAAGGGGGTGTGAGGTTTTGGAGGGAAAGTGAATTCAAACTAAAGCTGCCCTAATTTCCTTCCTCCTATAAAAACATCTCTTTGGATTTCATTTCATTATCTTCTATTTGGAAACATAACATGTTGTTGGAATGCTTCCAGAGTTCTTTAGCAATGTGTTGAGGATGAAAACTTTCACCGTTTGGAGTTGGTTTTAGCGGTGAAAGACCCACCCTAGCCGGATTGGAGTGGTTTTATTCAGGGATCACCTTGGGCATCAATAG
>CM021103.1:333290736-333465434 GCA_007115665.2 Sequoiadendron giganteum | reverse complement strand
TAGATTATCTAATTTATTAAATACAATAAACATGTTGACATTGAGAACTATTACAGGGAGAAACTTTTTCTATATGTTCCATTTTCCATCTACAAAAACACATTGAAATAAGACTTCACAAAATGGCAAGATGATTTTGCTATCAATAAAAAAATAGTAGAACTTAACAAAGAAAAGTATACCTACAATGTAAATGACTTGTGGGGTGATATGGACAATGCTATCAATGATGCCAACATTGAAGATGAAAATTGTAAATATGGAAACAATAGAAAAAACCTAAATAACACATACAATGTACAATACAATTTGCAACCAGATTTAGAGACACTAAAACATAATATCTACAAGAAAAAAATGCCAAGACCATTTGAGATAGCTAAACATCCACACTTACTTGGCAACATAGAGCATTACAATTTTTTGTAGAATGTTAAGAAAAGAGAAACAAGCCATAGTGAAAGACATACTAATGAAGAAAAAACAAAAAAACTTAAGCCATTGCATTTTTCCTTAATAGGAGGTGTTGGCATAGGAATTTTTTTTTCTGCAAAAACGATATATCAAGGCCTCCTTTGTATATATAATAACTCAACTGATATCGAACCAGACAAGATAAATGGATTGTTTCTTGCATAAATAGGCAAAGAAACTTATAATAGAGGAGGCACAACCTTGCACACTATACTCCTTATACCATTTAATAAATCTACTTCTATTTCATTGAGCTCAGAAAGATTGGATGCATTGACAAAAAATATTAACAATTGTGTATTGTCCTTATATATGAGATCTAATTAGTTGAAGCAAGACTACTAGGTTGCATACAAAATTACTGCATGAAATAATGCAAACACCTACTAAACATTTTGGTGGTTTAGACATTATTTTCTATGCAGACTTCTACCAAGAATAATCTATGCATGACTATCCAATTTTTTAAATGCCAACAATAGATATTGAGCTAATACCATACAATTTATGGGAATAAAACATCAAATTCTATAATTTAAAAATAATAATGAGGCAAAAAGGCCAAGTCTTTATTGCTATCCTTAATAGAATACACATAGGTTCTCAAATAGAGAATGCCATAGCATACTTGAATAACAAATTCTTACAGTCTCCACCTATAAACCTAACATTCCCATTTATTTTTTACAAGAGAAAGGATGTCAATGGACATAACCAAAATATATTATCGACTCTACCTGGACATCTAATCACAATCAATGCATTTGATGAACAACTTTGTTAAAGTAGAACAATTGTACAAACATAATGCAAATATGGAAATCAAATAATGTTAAAAACAAAATATTGGTCAAGATCTATGGTGGAAACTATGATACACAAGATGGTCTTGTCAATGGATCAGACAAAAAATTCAAAGCATATACACAAAAAACTAACAAGACATCATTGGGATTTAATTCAATGACCATTGTACTAGAAAATATTAAGATGCAAAACTAATGCATGTGAACCAAACATACATTGATAATGGATGGGTACCAATTCTTCGAGCTGCAAAACCAATCCAAAAACTGAGTGCTAAACAAAATAGTACTATTAGAAAATAATTTCCACTGTAATTAGCATACGCTTGAACAATACATAGGAAAAAGGGCTTGCAATGCATGACCTTGCATTTGACTCTTTTGGTGTCCACCAACATGGGTTCACATACACAACTCTCTCTCACATATCAAGCATTGAAACACTATTTTTGTTAAGCCCTCTAATAGATAAAAATTTAAGGAAAAACCAACAATCATAGAATAAATGGCATGGATTCAAACAATTGCTAATTGGACTCTCAAAAATGACATATATTGTAAAAACCCCACATCATGTATTACTGTATTGTAGAGGAGGATATTTTCTCCTCAAGAAAATGAGGTCTCGTGAAGCAAATGGACCTCAACTACCTCAAAGATCAAAGTTCAGGTGACAAGATAAAATGACGAAGTTTGTTTATTTATGTTTTATGTAGATTTAAAAGGTGAGAGTTACAAAAATAGAAAGAGCAAGTCACAACGGTCTTCTAGACAATTTGACGAGCTCTCGATGAAGGATGACAACACGGGGTGCGAATGTCCTTGCGAGGTGCTCGCATCTTGTATGAAATGAAAATTGAGAATGTCTTCAAAAATAAGTAAGCTATAGCTAATAGCTTTGATAATTGAAACTATCAAAGTGCGGGAAAATACTAGAAAACAATAGAAACTAAAATAACGTAAACTAAATAGAATGTGAATGATAAAATGAGAGAAGAGGAAGAAAATACTCACAATAGACCAAGATATGAAGCCTCCAACAAATAAATGTCTCCAATACTTGCACAGATACAACCGAGGAAGAATATTGGGGCTGTTTAGGGGCTTGCCTTAGTTAAACCCTTGTTTTGGTGTTTCCACCTCCATGGACAACTAGATGAGATAGAGAGAAAATGAAATAGATGTGGTAGAAGAAATAAATGTGGTAGAAGAAATAAATGTGCTAGAATGACATGCTAACTAAATTAAATGATAATGCAATGAAGGAATCATAGTTACCTTCCTTTAGCAAAGTGAGAACACCAAAAAGGAGAGACTGCAATCTCCAAGCTTGAGAGAACAACATAGTATGCCATGTGAGAGCATGAAAGTGTAATGAAGATGGTAGAATGAAGCTGCTGTGATAGAGAAAGAGCTAGAAAAAGTGAAGAGCTTATCAAGAAATATTGAAGAGTGAATGAGATTTAAATATTGATAGATTCAATGTCCAAAATGAAGTGTTTGAGAAGGTATAAGCATGAAAGGTCATCCCAAAATTCCTGCGAGCTTGTAGAGCATTACATTTTTTCGTAGGTGGGAAACATAATGTCTCAATGAATACTATAGTCGGTAATCTATTCGGGATGTTCATGTGGTGTACAAACATCTACATAGAGCATGTCTATTCGAGACATAAATTTGCCTTAACAATGGGAAATGAACAGGTTAAGCAATTAAGGAGTAAGTTAAAGTTAGATAAAAGAAATATTGTATTATTATTTTTAATTTATCTAAAGGGGAGACTTATGGAATATGAAATTGCATAGGATACAATTTATGACATTACATTTTTCCCCCACTTTAGTGAGCATATGCATTCTAGAAGATGTGAATTAAAGTAGAGAGTAAAATAGGTTGGAGAGCATATACATAGGATGAAGAAGACGCATGTATTCGATCCTACATATGAGATTGTAAATCTGAGCTAGGACATGAAGAGGACATGGGTCTTCTATCCTGCAAAGTTGATAGAAAATTCACCACAAACATGTTAGCTGCATACAAACACGTTAGGTGAAAAATAAATGTGATACATCTGATCATATATAAAGACGACGCTGATAAGTATGGATAGCAAGCTGTGTTATGCTAGAGACCATACGATAAGTTGATAGGCCTATGGCTGCTACGAATTGCATTGCAGGAAAGTCATAGAAAAAACAAGTCTAGTTAGGTTTCCCCCAAGCTAGATGATGAGATCAAGATAGAAGACAAGTCTAGTTAGGTTTCCCCCAAGATAGATGACGAGATTATAAGACATATTTTTGAAAAATAAGAATAACCAGATATGATAGCCCCCCCTTAGAATGATATGTGCTACATAAAGGAGCACAAGTCATTCTAAGGAGAAGAAAGACAAAGAGAGATGTGTCATGACATACATAGCGAGATGTATCCATGGAATGTTATCACGTGAGGGATAACACATCGAATCCACAACATTGAGAAAAAGTAGAGATAAAAAGATTGAAAGCATAGGGGGATCCAAATATTTGGGGTTAGAACTGATCATACATGTATATACAGTGTAAATTATATAAAATATCATTACCCCCAAATAGATTGGAATGAGAAGAACACATGAAGACAAATAAAAATCTAGGTCAACATGGAAGAGGCCTAAATGCCCTGATGCTTTGCATCATCCCTGGTGTGAAAAGAAAATCAATTTATGAAAAATAGAAGAATGATGAAATATATAGAAGTTACAATAGATTTTCTCTCTTGTATCCAGGTACCTACAAGGATATCGAGGGTCCTCCATGGGAGAGTACAAAAATGAACAAACAAGTATGGGGTAACACAAACAAACACACAAATCTAATCTAAAGATAAGAAGAGGTATTGCTCTAGTCAAGAACCTCTAACAAGTCATCTTTCTCCCAATCTAGATCGTTGTAAGGGGAGATAAGATGAGCTTGCAAAGGGAGGACAACGAGAGTAGTACCAAACAACTTGCCTACAACAAGAGCCAAGGAGGAGGCCGCTTGAATATCCTCAACCAATAGCTCCTATGAGGCAAACTTCATTGACCTAGCAAAGATAGATGACAGAGTCGGGATATCCTCCATTGAGTCGAACATGCATTTCTTCGGAGTGGAGTGTAGTGATTGAAAAAAAGGAAGCTAAGAAATCGAGTCATTGCCTACCTCTGAAAGAGGTACATTGACAAACTCTAGGGAAGAAGGAGATTTCTCTATCACAAGAACATAAAAAATCAACGTAGAATGAGGTGAAGAATACAAAGAAGGTTTTTAATGACCATTTTTCGATACAAGGATATGCTCCAATTTGCGTTTAAGAGGAGGATGCAAAATCCTCATGTCAGAAGTGGAAGAAAGGGAAGAAACAAAAGGAGCCGCATTAGATATGACCTTTCCGTGAGGCATATCCACAGAGTTAGAAAAAGGAGGAAGATCAGGTAGAGAAGTGATCAAAGGACGATCCAAAGAGGGAGTGATGAAAACTTGTACCCACTTGGGGTAAGGTTCATCAAGATACATTGAGGAAGCTGAAAGAAAAATTGAGGCAATAGGAACAGAAATAGGAATCGAAATAGAACTACTAGAGTTAGAGATAGAAGCAGAAACAAAGACAGAAGGCTCACCCTCGGTCTTCTGCAAGGTATCACGCTCCCGGGCCAATGTTCATTGATGACGTTTATGCTTGTGCGTGAGTCAGTTTCGACGGTTATGACTACCAGGGAAAGAAGCCTGAGAAGATTTTGAGGTGTCCTATTCCACTAGAGGAGTAACCTTCATGTCTGTTATTGGTGGAAGAATAAGCTCCTTAAGAGGGATAGGAGGTGCCACAAAAATAGAGACTCGAGTCTCGTTCAGGGTCTCCTTTCCCTTCTTTGCTTTGGAAGTAGGTGGAGGAACAAGAGCAGGCCTTGGAGGTTGAGATGTAGGAGCAACACAAGAACTAATTCCAATTGCCTACTTCCCCTTATCGTATAGGATAGGGTGAGGGATCGTAGGAAAAACCAAGAGTTGGAAGAATTAAGGATTAGATTTCATCAATGCGGGTGCCTTTCCTTTTCTTGTGCTAAGCACAATAGGAGGAACAAAGGACACCACTAGAAGTTGTGAAGCCACAAAAGGAAGGTCTATCCACAGGAGTACTCTTGTCTGTAGCCCTCAAGTAGGAAGGTATAGAAGACAAGGCACATTGTTTTGCATGCATAGATGCCTTCATAGAAGTGGCATGCGAATGAGGAAAGATAGAATTAGGGGCTGAAACTCTAGTCTTGTACCTAAAATCAGCCCTATAAAACAAGTCTCCATGGGGTAGTAAAGGTCCAATAGGAGCAGGCCAAAAATGATCCAATGAAAAGCCCCCATTGATAGCAGGTGTTTATATCTAGTGTCATGGATAGTATGTGTTGTTCCATCATGAGGGAACTTCAAACACTTGTGGACTACTGGTGTGACCGCATTCATGGAGACAAGCCATGGAATGCCTAGTCTCACTCTGAATAAGTTGGATTTGGGAATCATGACAAAAGGAACTTTAATGGACTTAGGTCTAACCAAGATCATCAAGGAAATAAAACCAATGGGTGGTACAAAAAGTCCATCGTGAGCATAAATTGTAGCCTTCAATTTTTCATTTTTCTCCTTATGCAAATTGTTAATAAAGAGTGTCTCCTTTGTGATAAAATTTACCCTACTAGCAGGGTCAACCATAACACCTATTACGATGTGTTGGCATTTCAATTCACATCTATGGAGTGCGTATTGGAAACAAACAACTATGCATAGATAAAATTATCTTCAAATTTGGAGGGGAAGCTCTCTCTTTGCTGATTATGCTTTTAAAAGAAACAACTAAAATAATGGCCGATCTTTTTTTTCTCAGTTTAAGAGCCCAAGGTTTATAAAACTTTCCATGTCGTAGCTGATATTTTCTCTGGTTTTGCAAATCCAACTACAACTAAGCCTACGCTAAAACTATCCTATTCCTCAAGTAATTCAGAGCGAGAGGATCTAGGAGCAATTGGGAATGGTTGGATCACTTAGATAAACCATCTCTCAGAATGCATCCGAAGGCTCATTGCTCTTTCAGATTTACGCTGAAATAAAGTCTATGCAAGTAAACACTAAAACGATAAGCCAAATCTCAGGATTCCCAAGGAGGCGAGGTGATCTGTCTGAGGTGTAGGCTGAAATATAGATTACTGGAAACAACATTGAATGATAATCCTCATCTCTAAATTCCCAAGGAGGTGTAACACTCTATCCGAGGTATAGATCAAAAGAAAGATTATTGAAACAAAAAACATGAAAGACTTTGAGAATATTGGATCAAAGGCATGCGACTCTCTTGGTTTATTATCTAAACTTCAATCAAAGATTACATTAGCACATCTGGGACAACATATTAAATGATGAAACAAACACATAATAAATGATCAAACTAGCTTTATAACATGACATTAAACAATAAAATGAACAAGGATTTGCATGATGAAACAAACATACAATCTTTTTCTTACACAATGTGAACCAATACTAAACAACAATATTGCAGGTGAAAGTGGCTTAGCAATTTGTTATCACAAGAAAAAGTTAAAATATAATGAGCAAGGTTGCTCTTATTTATAGAATCTCAAAGGAGTAGGGAACCCTAAAATCTCCTTGAGTTAACATTTAGTCTTGCTACACATGCAAGATTTATTCCTATGTCTAAATGCAGGTAACTTAAAAGTTAACTAGAAAAATTACTTTAGTTGACTGATTCTAAACAAAACTAGCACTCCTTATGTACATAGCTATCTCCAAAATAGACATGCATGATTGGTGTGACAACGAGTTAACTTGGAAAGAAGCATAAAGTTAACTGTTGTGTCCAATGTCTATTTGGAAAAGGTGGGACATCCATGACTATTAGTTCACTAGCCTTGATCACGATCAATCAACTCATCCAAGAAGTTGTTAATTGCCTCATCATCTGGAGATCGTCACATGCCTCGACTATCAGTCCACTGCTTGTTAGCAATTTGAGAAATCTTGGAAATATCTGCGCACTTAAACTAGAAGCTCATTGACTGGTAACTTTGGCGGCTCTGTAATTGGAGTGATGACCTCTATTTCTTTTGCAACTTTACACTTCTGATGCTTTTCTTGATTTTTCTCAATGGATGAGTGTTGCATGATGAAACTGCAAACACTCTAGTTGTGAGAAATGCACACGTACTTTCTGCACACCCAGAGTTCCAATGGTGTTCAACCCTCTAAACTAGCCTTGAAAGGCTATCAACTATATGAGGTATGAAAGCATGCTTGTCAAATTATCTGAATCAACCATTGGGTGCACTTGATGCAGATAGGTGTCAGCTGTTCTTATGAAATTGTGAATCAAGACTGATTTGGTCTTGAATTCAGTTTGATTGAGTTGCATACTGAAAAACTAGACTATTGACTATAAACATGGATATATTTAGGAAACTTTTTCTGGTGAGGCTAAAAATAGCTTCTCAAAGGGCAATTTTTTCGAAAAAATCTGAGATGTGGGTTTTGTAGAGAATGTATTTCTAATTCGGTCTAGATTGTTAGAAATTCAAAAAAGTGACTTTTCCTTTGACATGCAACTACTCTTCGGGTAGGGGCTACATGGGCTATTTTTTCCCCAAAAATTTTGGCATATGGGTTTTGTAGGCACTTGTGTGCTGATCAAGCCCAAATTCTCAATTTTTTGAAATGATGACTTTTTTCAGAAAAAAGCCTAAAAATAGGGGGCAATGGGGCAATTTTCCTGAAAAATTCTAACATGTGGGTTTTGTTGCCAATACTGTGCTGAACATAACTAAAAGGTTAGATCTATGAAAAACCATCGTTTACTTAGACATGCAAGAGAAAATCTAGGACAAGGATAAAAGAAATGTGAGGGGGAGAAGATAGAATTTATCAACTTCCTCTTTCAACCCTCAAGAAAAATGTCTCTGTATAAACCTAATCTGATGAATTCTTGGAAAAAACGTACTAGAAAGATGAAGAATGAAAAAATATTCCTTTGTGCAATCTAAACCTATAATTGCAAAGAACACTAAAAATGGCCTCCGTTAGATCCTTCAAAATGTGTTCGAGATAAAATAGCTGATTTTAGGTTCAACCTACAAGAAACAATGGAGAAATGATGCTTATACTTGAATAAATATCCATTTTGGAGGTGGGAGTGTCAATTAGGTGCACCAACCCTAATGAAAGAGTCAACTTATGTGATTGCTTCATTAACTAAAAGTTCTCCTCTAATTTTAGGATGCCATATGCAAGAGGAAGCATGCAAAAATCGCAACTGAGAGTCAACTAGGCTCGCTTTGACTTTTGGCACCCAAGCTTTAAGGAGTTAGAATTTTTTTAAAGATTTTCAACTTCTGCTGTGACGAACTGCCTTTGTTTGACCCTGAATTTTGGATGCCTTGTTGATCTTGAAGCTTAGCTGACAGATTCATCATGAAGCTAGATCAAGTTTGAAGATATGTTGCTGGGAGCTGAAAACCTTAGAAACTAGTTCTAATGGCTTGAAATTTTGGGCGCCTTTTGCCAAAAGGGTGCTGTTTTCACTAAACCATTTTTTGAATGCTTTTCAATCTTGTCAATTTGACCCTTTGTACTTCAATCTGTAGCTGCAGGTGACTGACGACTCATGAACATGCTGAGATATCGAATGGAAAACTAGTTCAATTTCAAAAAGAATGACTGGTATTGCAATGTTTGAAAGTTGATTTATGAGGCTCTAATTCAAGGGCACCCTTGGCCTACAGGGGCGCTTTTGTGTCTCTGAGATATATTTTGTACTTTGTAAATTTTGACAAAATGCTCTAGTTTGACCTTCATTGTTGGGAGTTTGACCACTCTGATGTTCGTGCTGACAATCTCATCGTGGAGATTGATCAACTTTGAAGAGATGTTTCTAGGAGTCACGAAGTCTGAAAGTTGCATCTAAGGCCTCAAAAAGTTGGGCACCTTGTCCAAGAAGGGTGCATTTTTCTCAACACTTAATCCAAATTTCCATATTTTTCAACTTGCTTTCATCTGTAATATTTTACGCTTGATCTCTGTTCACGGGTGTTTGACAGGTCCCGAGAGCTTGCTGTTGGATTCATTGCGTAGCTGGAAGGATTCTGAGCAGATCTCTTGGAGAAGATAGCTATTGAAAACCTCATTTGGTTGACCAAAATTCTAGGCACCCCTGGCCTACAAGGGTACATTTGAACTTTTGAGTTTCATTTCATCCTCCATTTTACATGCTCGTTTGATCAACTGCTACTGCCATTTGATATGTCTCATGGAAATGAAAACAGGTTCGTTGCTGCTAAATTAGATTAAAGCCGAGAGGATCATCTGAAGATGGTTACTTCAAAAAATGACATCTTAGAGATTTCATTCTTGGGTGCCCCTGAGCTACAGGGGTGCATTTTCCATATCAGACTGTCATTTTGGATGTTTTTGACCTTCAACATCTTCTACCTCTATCGTCGTTTGTTGATTTTTGACAAATCAAATGGATTTGTTTGATGATTTGCTGGAAAGCTGATAGAGTTCCACAGAAGATAACTAGTTTTGAAAACATTAACAATTGCATTTTTCTTCTCAAATTCAAGGGTGCCCTTGGCCAGTAGGGGCGCTTTTAGCTCCAGACTTGATCATTTTCTAATGATTTTCAACTCCTTCACGCTTCACAATTACCGTGTTGTTTGGCTACTCTAACTGCATTGAAGCATTCTTGCTACTGACACAAGTACATTCACCATTTTATATCAGGAAACTTATCCACACAAATCACAAGAGGAATAAGAGTAAATGAGACTGTGTTCACATATTCACAATGACTAGGTTCAAAAGATGTAGAAGTAGTTGTAATCAAGTTAGCAAAATGAGATGGAAATGTATTTGTGTAGATATGTAGCTGACTGTTGGCCTTGGTGAAAAATTTGTTCGAGTTTTTTTTTCTATCACCGAGATGGATGGCACCACTATCTATGTGGTCCTAGATTACATGTTGAAGACGCACATAGTGTTTAGTGTCATGACCTGGGACACGATGGTATGGACAAAACTTCTACAAATCATACCAACTAGGGTATGGTTTATCATCAGGCAGTGGTTTGACTTTAGGAAGAGAAATTAAATTATCTTTTAGTAATTTTTGAAAAACATTGGCATAAGGTTTAGATAATTTTATAAAAAATGTATTACATCTCATAGTGTTCTTTTCATTAGGAATGAAACAACATTAGCTATTGCTTTATTCTTCTTAGACTCTCCTGAGATAGACACAACTTTATGATTATTGAGACATAAGGACAAGGAGGATCCCCCATACTACATCACTATCTACTGGTAATCCCCAAGAATAATACACAGATGGGAAAAGGATGGGCATTTCATTAGGAATATTTTTTCCCTTAATGTCGGTTGTAGATTTACCATGAACACACATTGAACATCAGAATCAGGTAGGGCATAGGGGATCTAAGAAAATAGAGATTGATAACGAGCAATAAATTCAATCACTCTCTCATGAGCTCCCTCCTTACAATGAATGAGGTTAGTGAACATGACCTTCGACCCAATGTTAGCCTAGAAATGCTACAAGAATTGGTTGATTAACTACTCAAAGGTGAAAATGGAGTTGTTAGGAAGGGAGAAAAACCATTCCAATGCAGTGTCCTTGAGGGACTGTGGAAATAGTTTGGCTAGAAACTCATCTTGATAGAGGAAATTGCTACACATGGCAATAAATGATGAGACATGAGTCTACAGGTCATCTCTTCCACTGTATTTATCAAATTTTGGAACCTACAACCCTTGGGGAATAGGCATATTTAGAGTATTTAGAGCCAAAGGATTGCAACGGTGGTAAGGTTGCAAGGTGGAATGAGAAGTGATGTTAGCTAAGCTTGCTAATTATGACTGCATTTGACCCATATTTTTCAATAGGGTATTTAGAACAAGATTTGATGGTGGGGGAGGTGAATTAGCCATGGCGATAGAATTTCGAGGTGTGGATTCATGCGGAGGAGGAATTTTGTCCCCCAAAGAAGTGCAAGATACATTGATTCTAGGATACATAGGGGGGATAAACGCATCATTGGTGTCATCAACGGAAGTCACAGGAGGTATAGAAGATTAGTGTGCACCATATGCACAAATACCTCCAACATCAAAAGATTCAACTGGTTACTAGTGATATCTGATTGGGTATCTTGGAAGTGGCTCAAGACCAACATGTATGGAGGTACATGGGTATCAACTATATTAGATAGTGTGTGGAGCAACTCAAGGCCCTTATGATTTGAGATAAGTAAGTTCCTCATATTACTTCAAATAGGAGCAGCTTGAGTGTACATGTTACCATGACTTAGAAAATATTCAAATTCTTTAAGTTGCCTGCGTTCTAAATATTGAACCTAATCAAAGGGGACCCTAAGAGAAGCTTCATAAACTTTGGAGGAGGGAGACCCTGGAGGAGAATTTGAAGGGGAAGGACCACTAAACATCGACTAAGATCTGGAAGGATCAAGATTTACAAAAAACATTGGTCTAGGTCTAGTAGGACTATACTTGTGTAGGGTATGGTAGGACTCAAGATTCTTCTTACTGTGTCTGGAGGTAGTATATTGGGTTGTAAAGCTCATAAATGAGCGCTTACAATGCACATCCTTGCCAACTCCAAGAAACAAGAGAGGAAGGACTTAAGAGGGGCTAAAGAAAATTTTAAAATTTTAAAAAGAAAATGATCACGGTTTTTGGAGGAAGGTGAATTCACATTGGGTTCACCAAAATGTAGAGGAGGAGATTTCCTACCCCCAAGATGATGAGGTCTCAAGAAGTATCCCTCAACTACCTCAAAAATCAAAGCTCAGGTGATAGGATAAAATGATGAAGTTTGTTTATTTATGTTTTATGCAAAATTAAAAGGTGAGATTATAGAAATAGAAAGAGTAGGTCACAAAGTTCTTCTAGACAATTCGACGACCTCTCCGCCAAGGAAAAAAAAACGGTGCACAAACATCCCCGTGGCATGCTAGTGTCTCGTATGGATCAAAAACCAACAATGTCTTAGAAAACAACTAAGATTTTGCTAATAGTTCTGATAACTAAAACTCTCAAAGTGTGGGAAAATAACAACAAACAATAGAAATTAAAATAATGTAAACTAAATGGAATGTGAATGATAAAATGAGAGAAGGGAGAGAAAATAATCACAACACACCAAGAGATGAAGCCTCCAACAAGGAAATGTCTACAATACCTGCACACATATGACCGAGGAAAAATGTTAGGGTTGTATAGGGGCTTGTCTTAGTCAAACCCTCACTTCAGTATTTCCACTTCTACGAATAGCCAAACGAGATAGAGAGAAAATGAAATAGACGTGATAGAAGAAATAAATATGCTAGAATGACATGCTAAATGAATTAAATGATAATGCAATGAATGAATCACAGTTACACTCCTTTAGCAAAGCGAGAATGCTGAAAGGGAGAGACTGCAATCTCCAAGCTTGAGAGAATAATTTAGTATGCCTTGTGAGAGCACAAAAGTGTAGTGAAGATGGTAAAATGAAACCGTTGTGATAGAGTGTAATGTCCCCTTCTTGCACCTGAGCAGTTAGAGTGTCCCATTAGCCTATTCTAGAGTTCTTGTAGGCTAAGTGGTCATGGCTAGGGGACTTAGAGCAAGTGTTGGGCTCTGTGGTGGTTTTCAGTGCTTTTGGCAATACTTTCTATTTTTAGCAATGGCCAATTTCTACACTTACTACTTATAGTAAGTCTTAGTGTATATCTTTTTTGTGCCAGTTTGATATTTGGGAGTACTTACTATTTTTAGCAGTTCCTATTTATAGTAAGTCTATTTTAGGTAACTAGCCCAGGCCTATATTGCTCTAGTAGTGTTTATTTTATGATATGGCATTGGTGAGTCTAATATTTGATATTTTCTTTTCTTCCGTCACTTAAGTTATTTTAATAAAGTGACTTTATAACTTAAGTGAGGGGACTTGTGGTCATTGAAAAAGTACCTAGGCACCTAGTTGATACAATGTTGTTTTAAATAGCCAAATAATAAGCCTCCAAAAGTGGACACCTAACTTAAGGGAGGCATAAGAAATTTAAAATGAATTAAAAGGCTCATAAAGGGGGTGTGAGGTTTTGGAGGGAAAGTGAATTCAAACTAAAGCTGCCCTAATTTCCTTCCTCCTATAAAAACATCTCTTTGGATTTCATTTCATTATCTTCTATTTGGAAACATAACATGTTGTTGGAATGCTTCCAGAGTTCTTTAGCAATGTGTTGAGGATGAAAACTTTCACCGTTTGGAGTTGGTTTTAGCGGTGAAAGACCCACCCTAGCCGGATTGGAGTGGTTTTATTCAGGGATCACCTTGGGCATCAATAGAGTTTTTATTTTAAGTGATTTTATGGTGAAAGGATGAAGATATTTGTGGTTTTTTGATGTGGGTTTGGAGTTTTGGTGTGTGTGATTTCTTGGCTTTGTTTTAGTGGTTTTTGGAGGAGATTTAAATATTTTTTTAGAGGTCTGATTGCTTTTCCAAAATTTTGGAAATCAACTTTTTTGGCAAGGTCTGAAAGTTGAATCTGTTCATATATCTTTGTGCACAATTGGAGTTTCATTTTGGATATTCATCCATTGGATCCCTCTCATCTTGGCGCCCTATATCAAACACACATTTGTATTTACTGTTGAAGGAATAATTTTTAAGGGGAGATCACCCTACCTAGGGAGTTGTGTTTTCTAGAATTTCGGGGACAAGTGGCCTATTGATGTATAGGCCCATATTCTGCGTATTTCAGTGTTCATGAGGATACTTCTTGGCATGGGAACCCTTATGTTTTCTGTCTACACTCATATGTTACATGTAATGCAAGTTTGCAAGAGTTATTGCTATTATATGATCATATCCAGGTCTGATTATTGCTTTACCGAGTCTGAAAACATATTGTATTAAGTTTGATTTGGTCTATAAGAATTTTCTCTTATTATATTTTTCCATTCAATATGGAAAGCAATGGTACTTCTTAGTATTTCCTTATTTGTGCAATGTTCTCGAAGTTTGACATGCATCTTTAAAAATAAATGAAAATAAGAAAACTAAACCATTAGCAAACAATACAATTAGCACACAATTATTTTTAAAAAATTAGGGGTGTATATTACAATGGTATCATAGCAAATTTTTTGTTCTAGCTTGTGATAGATGCATGCCATTAACACTATTCTTTCTATGAGTGAGAGAGAACAGAGGTACGTCCAGAGAGAGTTAAGAAAAGGAAATTGGCAACCTTGACCTATTTCGAAAGGTCAAACCATCTTAGGAATTCTTAAGGCTCATTGGGAATCTTCGAAGGGTACAAAGATGCATCAAGACCCGTCGGGTGAAGGGGAACGTAAAACAAGAAACATGGCTAAAAGGGGTAAAGGTAGATTAGGTTCAGCTAGTCCTAGTGCTAGAATGGAGAATAAGTTTTGTTAGCATAACAATTAGCACCTCTGGAGTGCGCGTTGGTACAAACAACTATGCATAGTGCATAATGACTTCTCTTCAAATTAGGAGGGGAAGCTCCCTCTTTTGCTGATATAGATTCTAAAAGTAAAATATCTAAATCCTATATTTTTGACTCAGCAAGAAGAGATGCAAGGTTAAGAAAACAAAGGATGTTGCAGCTAAGGATTTTCTTTGGTTTCGGAGGTCCTAACTACAACTAAAAACTAAAAGCTTTAAACTATCTAATCTCCTCAAGAAAACATAGCATAAGGAAAAGGAGAAGGAATGTGATTACACGATAAACGTCATGTACAAATTCACAATGTGAAGGAAAGGTGACACAACTATTTGCTTGGTTGAATAGGTTTAATAACACACACATCAAATGATAAGGTTTCAGTACATATTTACAACATGAGGGCAAGGTGGCTCAACAATTTGCTCATTTGAATAGGCTTATTATAAACAAAACATAAGGTAAGCAACTAGGACAATAAATTGCATAGACAAGATACACATACAATATACGATAAAACTAGTAACCCCATTTAACTAAGATTCAAATAAACACCATAGTAATAACATGAAGGGAAGGTGGCACAACTATTTATTAATGTAGTAATCACTCATGAATGGATACAAAATAACAATATTACAGGCAAGGTAGGCTCAACATATATTTCTATCGCGTGCAAAAGTTATTTATAAATGAGCTGAAAGCTCTTATTTATAGACATCAAAGGTGTAGGCAACCCTAAAATCACCTTGAGTCAACTAGAGTCTTGCGAGCATGCAAGATCTTTATTCCTAATCTAAGGAAAATAAACTACACTATTAACTAGAAAGATACCATCAGTTAACTAAAACAAGACTCAATAGAATGGATATGTGCAACATGCACGTCCTTATTGAAATGAAAACTAACTAATAGCTCCAGCTATACAAAGATATTTCCAAGAAAGACATGGCACACAATGTGTAACAATAAGTTAACTCAGAAAGAAGCATTGAGTTCAACTCCTATGTCTAATGCCTATCTTGGAAAATGTGGGACGTCTTGAATTGAAGTTCACCGGCCCTGATCTCGAGCAACTAACCCCTCCATGAGATCATTGACTTCATCACCATCTGGGACACTGATTATCTTTCATAGTACATGATGTTTGTGTAGCATATCCTCACCACTTGAGATCTGGCTCTAAAATTCACCTCTTCTTCTAACAGCCTCATCGAACAATGTTGACATGACTGTAAGTTTATCTAACTTACAACCAATAGAGTCTCCATTGAAAATACCACAAATGAGTGTTTGCAATTCTGAATGAATGTCTGCAAGCTCAACATACTCACCACCCTCATTTTGATATTGGCAAGGAACTTGTGACACAAAATATCTCACATAATAAAGTGCAACAGTCACATGCTCTTTACTCTCAGCCAGCTTTGAAGTTATCTTTTCCTATATTTCTGCCTTGAAGATTAATTGTGTTCTCCAATCAAAAATAGATTCTTTATCTTATTCATTAGTGACCGAGCCATACATTGTCCCTAGGTGAGTGATCAAGATATCATCTCTAGGTTTTTCAACCGCCAAGCTACGCTCTGAATCTTGAATTTGCAAATAGAGTTCATAGGCGTTGTATCTCAACTAAAATAGCTTTGCAAGTAAAAAGTGGCCTTTAGTGATAAAATCCCCTTCCCAATCCATCATGCGCTTCCCATACACAACCATCTGATTGAGCTGACCCTATTCTGTTGGTGGTTCTACCATCTATGAGGGTGAAGCGGTGATGTTCTTAGGCCTATGGACAAGATCAGAGATGTATTGACGAAGTTGCTGGTTTTAGCCTTGAGGGCTGCCTTGTCTTCTCCATCTTTTATCACTCTATCCATTATGCCGTCAGTTGCAACTCGAAGAAAATCAACCTCTATTTGGCGTGTGCTCCTACTAAGGTTAACCTTGATAAATTCGAAGTCCTCAACTTCTAACTCATCCAGGTTCTTGTTTGGTGGAGGTATTGCAGTCTCTACAATGATTTCTTTCTCAACGTTCCTTTCCACATGAACTTGTTTCTTAATCCTCTTATTTGATGGATCCTAGTAGATGTGATCAAAGTCTGAGTGGTCAAGTATGTATGATGGCTGCCTCCTCTTCCTACCCAACTGAATCTCAAGCCAAGATGAGTCTTGACTAATATCACTGGATGGATCAGTGCTAGTCACAAGAGGTCCTGATGAGGCAGAAAGTGTAGAAGTATGGCTACACAGTGGCGAGTCCAAGTACAAATAAATGTGAATTGGAACCGGGAGCTGCTGCAGTGTCGGGGATGGCAAAGGAGGCTGTACCTCTAGCTCTGGCATGCTCTGAACTATATTCGTAACTGGCTCCACTCATGTTTTTGCAACAAGTGCCTTCCCTTTTGATTTATCAGACACTTTGTTTCTCTGAGGAGGTTTACTCCTTTTCTTTTGTTTAAGCTTTGACAAGGATGGCAGTGTAGATTCCACCAATGGCGGCTCTGTGCTTGGCATGAATGTCCTCCTTGTTTTCTTTCTTTCTAGGTAGAGTATGCTATTCTGAATAGCTCTACCTATTCTCTCTTCCACGGATGAATACTCTTGGGTGTACCAATAAACAACTAGAAGTGGTTGTGTATCAACCTAATCTCTAAAGAATTGAGGAAGTATATCCCCATCATCATTTGACAACCCTTCAACATCCTCTGACATGTAAAAGGAAACTTGCAAGAGAGTGAACCTATTGTATCTGCGTCGGCGCATGTCGAAATCATCCTTGTAGCTGACCTAGTAATCCTCCAAAGTAGGCTTGTGATGGGGGTGACCTCCTAGACACATTGATTAATAACCCCAAGGGTCATATGCACATGCATCGATAAGGTACTTGAGCTTGAGGTTCTCTAACTCCTGTCTTGCAGTCTTGGCATCAACTACTATTTTACATCGATAGATTCCCATCTACAACAAAAAGCTGGTTGTCGACTTACGCTTGTGATGCAACCATGAATGGACTTCAGATAATTTCCTTATAAACTCCATGAACACTGTCTTATCCGAAGGATAATGTGGTAGCATGGCTAGATTTCTTGTATAACCGTAGACATGGATGTAAGTATATGTAGGGAACTGAATGAACCAGTTCGCCCATTCTTCCATTGCCTCACAAGCAACTGTTGAAATATGAACATGTAACTCCCGATTTAGGTCTCTCACTTTGTACATCAAGAATGCTTCCTATACACACTTGAAATGTCGTTTGGACTTTGTGAACTCAAGCTGATCATAGTACTGATAAATTTTTTGCACACTGAGAATGCCCATGGTGTTCAAACCTCTAAATTGATTTTGATATGCAATCAAGTATATGAGAAAAGAACACATGTGAAACTCATGGGAAACAAGGAATCCAGTAATCTATTTTTGAATGACGTCGCTGATCAAAGAAGCCCTGTCATAATATTCTCACTTGGAAATAATTTGAGCAATGACATAATACATCTAAGGCTGGAATTTATTTGCATCTAAATGACCGAAGATACGATTAAGAAGAGTGATCAAAATCACATACTCATCCTTGAACTCTCTACGATCGAAATTGCGTGGCAATTTGACTTTCTTTTCTTTCAACCACCTTTCTGCCATTTTGTTTTGACATACATCCTTAACAACATTGAACACTTTTTCACGTAGTTCTATGGTAATGAAACGACTGTTTGGATGTTAAGGAATACCACGACACTTCTCAATGTAATGGGGCTTGAGACTACAAATCACTCGTCCATCCATTGAATGAATTTCATGGGTAGTAGAATTGTAATGCTTGATACACGACATCACAAATTCTATGCACTGAACTAAAATGGGGATAGAAGCGACCTCTAGGAACCTAGACCTTTTGATGTTTTGAAGTATTGTTGAATTTATCTTTTTTGGATCCAAAACGGCCTGTGGAAGCACCTTATGCAATTTTGTGTCAACTGTTATGATGAAATCATGAATTAGGACTGACTTGGTCCTGAATTCGTTCTATGTATTGCATTTTGAAAAACTCGCCTATTGACTATGAACATGACTATATTCTGACAACTTCTCTGGAAAGCCAAAAATCACTCCAGATGAAGCTAAAAATAGCCTATCAAAGGGCAATTTTTACGAAAAATTATGAGACATGGGTTTTGTGCAGAATCAAATTCTAATATGACGCACAATGTCAGAATTTCAAAAAAATGTGATTTAGGCCCACATGCAAAAGGTTTTTCAGTCGA
This sequence comes from Sequoiadendron giganteum, assembly GCA_007115665.2. NCBI lineage: Eukaryota > Viridiplantae > Streptophyta > Pinopsida > Cupressales > Cupressaceae > Sequoiadendron > Sequoiadendron giganteum. The sequence continues at coordinate 333,446,321 of CM021103.1, read as the reverse complement.
GATCTGAATGGTCTGTGAGGGCAATTTTTTTCGGAAAAAAAATCAGGAACATGGGTTTTGTGCAGAACTGAATTCTAAGACAACCTAGATTGATAGATTTTGGAAAAAATGTGTTTTATAACCGCATGCAAAGAAAATTCTGGAAAAAAGCATAGTGCTCTAGAATAGAGGCAGTGGGACAATTTTCATGAAATATTCTAAGACATGGGTATTGTTGTTGATGCTCAAATACATGAACCTAGATGCTCTGTTTATGAAAATTCTACCGTTTTCTTTGACATGTGAAGAATACGTAGGATGAGAAATAGAAGAAATTTAGACATAAGATAGAAGTTTTTGTTTGCTTGTTTTTTCTACTTTTGTAGAAATTCGCCTATGTTTGTTTGAATTTTGCTGATTATTTTGGATTGTATCTGCAAGGAAATTTGAAAAATTATGTCTTCGAATGCTTGCACAAGAGAAAATTCTCTTGCACTTCAACCTGTTATGAGAGAAATAGATGCCATTTTGAAATAAAAAGAGAAAATCTTAGGTTTATGGCACCAACTGCAAGAAGAAACCCTGATTTAGAAAGAAGTAATCTGATTAGACCCCACTTTTTGCAATAGAAAATGAGTTGAAGTCTCAAAGATATTAAAATATTAAAATATTCAATTCCACTCAACATGCGAAACTCAATTGAGTCTCAAAATAGGTGCCAATATTAAAATATTGCAGAAATTTGCCGTTTGCACATTTGACATGCAAAACTAAAATTTAATATTATTTTATTAAGTTAATTGAAGTCTCTCTTTCTGGGTGGCCTTAGAATATTTTTCTGATTTCGAAAAGTCAAAGTTTGACTTCCTAGGCGTTCATTTGCAAAAATGGAGATTTTTTGCTAACTTCCTACTTTGTAGATTGTTGAAAATGTCACATTAGCCTGTGTTGAACTTTGATTTTCGGGTGCCCGGGTGATGTTGAAACTGAATTGGAGGATCCAATGCATAGCTAGATCAAAACTGATGAAACATCTGCTGGGAGCTGTGACCTCAGAAAACTGAAACTGGTGCCTCAAAATGAAGGGCACCTTTTTCAAGGAGATGTAATTTCATAAGAAATTCCATACTTTGCCATTTTTTTGATTTGCCATTTGATGCTTCAATCTGCCATTGCCGGTGAATGATGACTCCTGTCGACTGGAAGCTGGATCCATTGCGTAACTGGAAAAATTATGCACCTGATGACTGCATGTGCAAAGCGTGCATGCAGGATTAAGACCCCAAAATGCAAGGGTGCCCCTGGCTTGTAGAGGAGCAGAAACATAAATCAACATGATTTTGTATTCGTCAATTTCAATCAAGTTCCCTACTTTGACTCTTGCTATTGGGAGCTAGATTGCTTCGATCTACATGCTAATAGGATTGCTATGTAGCTGGAACAACTTGGTATAGATGTTCTTGGGAGTGACGAAGCAAAAAGACTTCATTTAGTGCGTTCCAGTGAAGGTTGCCCTTTTCAAGGCAATGTGTAAAACCCATACTTAGCCATTTTCGACTTGTCCTAATTTTGCATAGATTCTTCGATTAAAGGAGATTGAAAAATCCTAAAGGCTAACAAATATATTCACTGCGTAGCTAGGAGGATCCCGCACAAGTCTCGTGGAGATGACAACTGCAAGAAAACTCATCTGACTGGCCTAAAGGCAAGGCGCCCCTGGCCAACAGAGGTACAATTTGATATTTCATTTTATACTATCCTCCGTTTGACGTGCTCACTGGAACCACTGTCATGGTCATTCAACTTATCTGATTATCTTACGAATAGGTGCATCATGGAGCTGGGCTAAATCATGAAAGTTTCCTTGGAAACAGAAACTGCAAACTCCATCATCTGAGGGGTCTAATTGAAGGGCACCCCTGGGCTACAGGGGCGCATAAACTTCAATTTTGACTGCCTCTGTGATGTGTAATCTCCTCGTACTTTATGCTTCTACCTTCATTTTACAGAGTTCTACAACTCAAACGAACTCGCTCCATAGCTTGTAAAAAAATTGACAGAAATTTAAGAGATTGAATGTATTTGCAACCCAAAACAACAAAATTCGAGTCTTCAAAATGAAGGGTGCCCCTGAGCTATAGAGGCGCAAATACTGCTCTAGATTTGGTAATTTTCTCCATTTCGCGCTCTACGAACACCGTATCTACTGCTGAGTTGACCACGTAGAAGCATTACTGCTACTGACGTGTGTGTATTACTGTATTTCACCATTTTCACATGTACGAACACTGTAAAGTTGATTGTTCAAGCATCTCCCATGTTACAAAGTGAAAGTGTTTCTAGACTTAGAATATTTTTTTCTTTTTTTGCCATTTAAAAATTCCCTTCGCCAAGAAGCATCTTTTTCAACATCTTTCATCATAGAATGTTCTTCTTTGAGTTTCAGGCTTAGATTTTGACACCTGGTACTGGCCAACTGCCATTGACGACCTCAGAGGTCCTAACTTTTCTCTTGAAAAAGTGAAAACTACCCACCAGGCTTAAATTGACTTTACTACTGTGATCGTGATGCAATATAAGCCAAACAAAATTAATTTCAGCCAATTCTGACAAGTTTCTATTTTTAGGGTTTTTTGACCTAAAAATAGGGTTGAGAAACCCTAATTTTTAAATTTTTCAAATTTTTCCAGTATCCTCCTAACATCACACTGACCAGAAGCCCATACTTGATTTTTTCCAAACCTGAGTTTTGACCTCATTTTTACAATGTTTAGGCCATTTTAAGCAAAATGCCTTGATGAAGCAATTTTTTTGGTTTGGGTACAGCATTAGGCTCCGTCTAGTGACCATGTCAGATACTTACGACATAGGAGAACCAAGATTCTCTGTGTTTTTGTAGATGAGTGACTTAACATTGGTCATTGGATTCATGACTCATCCCTAATAACCTAATATACTTGGAGTTTTCCTAATCACCTAAAACAAGACTACCTAATTCCCTCGGAGGGTTGAAGTTCTTGAGATATTGCCTGCTGTAAGGCAGTGGGAGAAGCCTTCCATCTTGATGTGAGAGAATGTATGTGTCCTCTCCTCTTGATTCATGAATCTGGAAGGGCCCTAGCCACAAGGAATCAAATTTCCCATGCATTCCTTTAGGCTCATGCCTTTTGTCCCACAATAGGAATTGATCTCAGATCTCAAAGTCTCTCTGATGAGCCTTCTTATCAAAAATATTCTTCACTCACTCTTGATGCTAAGTGATTCTATCGATGACCTCCACCCTTTCCTCTTCTAGTTTCATCAAGTACAAAATCCCTTTCTTAATGGGATCTTTTAACTCTCCATCCTCCACTGTGGATGCCAGCTGCAAGGTGAACAACTCCAGTGTAATGGGTAACATTGCTTTTGTACCATACAAAAGAGTAAAAGGTGAAGTGTCGATGGCTCTTTTGGGAGTGATTCTATCAGCCCAAAGAGCGTCATATATTTTCTTGTGCCAAGCTTTTTGATTTGAGTCAACCAACTTACCCATGATTGTGACTATGTTCTTGTTTGAAGATTCGGCCTGTCCATTACCTTGAGGGTAATAATTTGATGAATGTGACAATGTAATGCCATGATCAAAACAAAAATTAAGTAGCTCCTTTGATGAGAAAATCATTGCATTATCAGCCACAATTTTGTGAGGCACCCTGAAGCGTGAAATGATGTTCTCCTTCAAAAAGTCACAAACAACTTCTGAGGTAGCTCGCTTGGTAGGAACCACTTCAACCCATTTTGTAAAATAATCAGTTGTCGTAAGGACATAAAAATGGCCCTTACTAGAATGCGGGTTGATGGGACCTATGAAATCAAGACCCCATTGCTGAAATGGAGCATCAATGATAACTAGCCTGAGTGGAGTAGCCACCAATCTGATTTTACCAAAAAACTATTGACATGACTAAAATCTATACACCCATTCATATTCGCCACAAAAAATGGTAGGCCAATAGAACTGTGCTCGTAGGATCTTGAATGTAGTGAATCTTGACGAGAAGTGACCACTACACGCTTGACTATGAAAATCATCCAACAATCTCTATTGTTGGTCTCTGTCGATGCATAAAAGGAAAGTTTCGGCAAGGCCATGCTTGTACAAAACGTTATTGACAAGCATAATGTTCTATGCTTTCAGTTTCAAAGTTCTTTTCTACTATTTTTTCATGTGACGTGGACATTCTCCATAAGTTGAATAATACCACAAGGATGTGTACCATTCCTCTGTAGAATAAACTAATAGGACCAAAGGAAGGTCCTCTTCAATTTCTATTTCTATTCCACCATTTCTTTGCTTCTTTTGATCTCCATCTTCCGCTAATAATCGACAAAGACCTTGCCTGCAAATGAGCTTGGTCGGTTTGATCTCCAGATCATACTCTTGAACTTTTGCAATCCAGTTTCATCTTTTCGTGCCCATATCCTATTGAGTTAGCACACCTTTTATTGCTGGATCGGTGACAAATACCGTTGTATGAGAATTCAAGATGTAAAATCTAAATTTTTTGACATCTCTGACGATAGCATACACATTCTTCTCAATTTGAGAATAGCGCGATTCACTATCTTTAAAATTGGTACTCATGAAAGCGATTGGAGATTCTCCTTCTTCATTGAGCTTCTAAGTTAATATAGTAGACAACATGTGTTCTGACACATAACAGTAGAGGATGAAATCCTTCTGAAAGTCAGGACTAACCAACGTTGGTGCGTTAGCAATAACTTCTTTAATTTTGATAAAGGCTTGCTTTCCTTCTTCTCTCCATATGAAAGTGGATGTCTTTTTCATCATAGCGAAGATCTCCTTTGTCAGCTCTGAAAAATCTGGTACAAACCTCCAGATAAAGTTAACTTTACCTAAAAAGGAGTGCGCTTGTGTTTTGTTGGTAGGAAGAGATAGGTTCTTAATTGAATCCACCCGATTTGGGTCAATTTAAGTTCCCTCCTTGGAAACGATATGGCCAAGTAACTTTCCCTCTGTCACTGCAAAGAAAGTCTTAGGATTCAATGAGATCTTGTGGTACCTACATCTTTTGAAAACTCTATGAGATGTGAGATGTGATCGCTCCATTTATCTGAGAAAATGGTCAAGTCATCAAGATAGAAAACTATTATTTTGGTCTTGAGATCCCCAAATGCCAAATCCATGGCCCTCTAAAAAGTAGCACCGACATTGATAAGGCTGAAAGGCATCCTCTCATAAGAAAACATTCCCCACGGCATGGCGAAAGCTGTTTTGATTTGTTCCTCTTCTGCTACTGCAATTTGATTGTAATCGAAAAAACCATCAAGTGATAGCATCTCCGATATGGTGACTGTCTGCAAGGTATGCTCCATGATTGGTAAGGGGTAATTTTCCTTCAAGGATGATAGATTCAAGTTCCTGAAATCCACGCAAATTCTGATTTCACCATTCTTTTTGCGCACAGGAACAATGTTTGACACCTAGGTGGAGTGATGAATTGGATAAATTATCTTTGAGTCCACCATATTTTTGAATTTATGCATAGATTGTATCTTGAATACATGAATTGTAATGCCTTTTATTTTTCCTAAAAGGCTTGACATCAGACTCCAGAGGAATTGTATGAGACAATTCTATGGGTGTGAAGACCTTCAAGTCTTCATATGACTAGGGAAATACATCCTTGTATTGTTTGAACAAGGCGGTAAAATTCTTAGCTTCTTATGTAGTACAACATTTGCCTAGATTAACAAACCAAGGCTTGTCCTCAATGCCGATGTTCACTTGGAAATGCTTAGCAAAAGTATTAATACCTGACATCTTCTGATCTTGGATGTATCGGTCATGCTTGTCAAAAATATCCTCTAAAGAAATGAAACCCTTAGGAATTTGATTTCCTCTCAATTGAATGATCCCAGAGTCCATAGCTTCAGAGTCTTCTGCAATTGACTCTTTGAAAGGAGTAGAACTTCCTTCAAAGAAAAATTATTTGTAGTTGTCTCCCATGAAGAGAAAATCTTTGATGTCATCATCGTCATCAAAGACTTTCTAGTTGTCTACATTATTTGGTATAGCTGGCCTGTAGATCAACTCAATAGCAAAATAATTCTGACGAAATTCAGAATGCGACATGAAAAGAGCGGCTGACACCATGAGGGCATCAACTCTGCTATTGTCTGTTCTCAGAATGTATTTGATATCAAATGAATTGAACCATTCGATGGCATTCCACACCCTCTATTTGTAGGATTGAAGGAGATTCTTTCTAACTTGAAATTGATCTTTGATCTATTTAACAATGAGCTCTGCATCTCCTTCAACTCTAAGCAATTTGATCCCCATATCCTTCACATTCTTGAGACCTAGTAAAAGCCCCTCGTATTCAGCAGTGTTATTGGTGCATTCAAATTGCAACCTATATGCAAATGGATATAGACATCCTTCGGGAGAGATGATCACTACTCCCGCTCCTGAACCTGATGTTGGGAAATTTCCATCGAACTGCATCATCCACACTTTTGATTCTTCATATGATGTAGTTGTGGAAAGTGTGAACTTCTAATAGTATTAAGTGACATTAGATATAATAGCATATGTCCCTAGTCCCGTGTCTTGATATAACACTTGTGCATGTAAAACTTGGGACTTTACCACCGTAAAATTTGATTTCACCTCAGGCTCTGGCTTAAAAGTTCCCTTCTTCAATGGAATTGTCGTGAATGACCAATCCAATTGAAATTATCCTCCAAGTTCCTTGCATAAAATCCTATTGAGCAACATTTCATAACTATTAGGAATGCTAGTGATCAAGATAGTCATCATGATTTTCTTTTCAGGACAAGACGCTAGCCTTACTTGTGCATCCTTTAGTTGAATGACCAACGACACCGGCTTTGACTCAAGTGAGTAACACTTTTCTTTGGTTTCGTTGCACGAAAGTCTCAATGCATTCATGATTTGTAAAGGCATGACATTGTCTGAAGCTCCGCTATCTATGATGCAATTTATGAGTTTAAAACCTCCTATTTACAAAGATATATAGAACAATTTTGGCTTGTCTTCTACTGGTACAAAGGATTCAAGTAATGTAGGTTGAATTGTAGCCTTCTTCTTTACCACCTTGAGGATCCTATCCAGCTGCTCTGGATGATCCTAAAGATACTCCAATTGTGAGATTTGTACCTTTTTCTTCATCATGGAAGACACAATGTCGAAGTTTTCTAAGGTTGGATCTTGAGCAACCGACACAGTGTTTACTTATGAATACTTTTGATTGGAAGTGGAATCGGGCTTCCGCTTTTCCTCTTCTTCTTTCTATTCTTTGAAGTGTTGTGCATGTGTGAACAAAGGCAATGAGATTTTCTCATGATTGACCACAAGAGAGTATTGGTAGTAGTCTTCTTCTTCTTGTTCATTAATGAGTTCTTTGTCAAAGTATCCCGTTGCAAAGTTGCCATCAAATTCGTTCATCTATGGTGAGACAAAATTTGTAGTTGGTGAATGTACGAAGCTTGTACTTGGAGCAGCATCAACAAATCCCATAATTTGATTCATTCTTTGATTTTTTGGACATGTGGCTTTGGTGTGTTCAACTGTGTCATGGAAAGAGCAATAATCTATAGGATTCTTAGTATCAATAGGTTGTCTTGGTTGTCCTTGCAGGAACCTTGATTTGTAGTTGTTGAATGGCTGGAAGTTATTCCTCTTCGGCTGGTATGGCTACTGAGGTTGATATGGTTGTTGTGTAGGCGGTGCTTGCTGCCCTTGTGCAGATGACTATCTTTTGAGAATGGTCACCTTGTTGGCTACCTTCTATAGAAAAAAATTGAAATACACTTGAACAAGCAGTCTTATTGAATCATTCTTCATCTTTCTGGTCGTAATCATGTTATCTTCAATTTTGATTGCTTCTTCTTGTGTAACTTGTAGATATATTCCTTCATTTTCTTTCAAGAAAAAGGCTATTTCTGATGGCAATGCATTGATGAAGCTTCTCATCTAAATATCATCAGATGGATTGAGTGTATGGGAAAGAAGTGTGATGAGGTGGTTCAACCTTGCTACAAATTCCCTCATCAGTTTTGTAGGCTACATCTTTGAGTTCGAGAGCTGTGAAAATAGTTGATGGTTATCCTCGGTAGGCTTGAATCTCACTAAGAATTTCTCGCTCATGACTACCCAACTTGTGATAATGCCTAGTTCAAGATTATGGAACCAGTCTGAAGCATTGTTTTCCAGGGTCTCAACAAAGAGACGAACAACTATGTCTTTGTATGGAACATGCAAAATGGAACAAGCCATCGTGAATGTTGAAATGTGTTCATCAAGATTTTTAGATCCATCACCATGGAATCTAGGAAATTATTTCGTGATCCCTTGGGTAGCTCATGATGTCCTGCTAAGTCCAACGGTTTGATGTCACGCCAAGGTAGTGGGGTTGGACATCTTGCATTTCTTCTGTTCCGACCATTGTGATTGTTGTTGTTGTCATTGTCGCCCATTGCTTCAGCTCGGGCTGGAGATTCTTCTTCTAATCCTTCTAGAAAATGCTCGGGAACCTCCTCAAAGCATGGCTCTTCTTGAATGGGAGGATTATGCCTCCTTCTATAGTAAACTTGGTAAGCCAAGATGCTTTCTTCCCGCAAGGTGGTGGAAAAACTGGTCTATCGAGTGCAAGATCTGCCTTTTCTTCTTCGTTTTCCAGAGTAGTAGTTGTGTTTCTCGACTAAGTAGTTGATGTATGGTTGTCAAAGATAAAAATCCACAATCTACTGATGATGTCTGATTGATCACCTTGAATCAACAAATTTTTTGGCTATATAATAGCCGGAGTGAGTCTTGGTTGTTGAACTGGAGCAGTAGGAAGCCAAATGGTCATTCCCATGACATAAAGCGTGAAGCTTTCTTGAAGTTTTCTTGCCTTGTGCCCCATGGTGGGCGCTAGAAAAATATTGGTGTAATAATTAGCACCTATGGAGTGCGAGTTGGTACAATCAACTATGCACAATGCGTAATGACTGCTCTTCAAATTAGGAGGGGAAGCTCCCTCTTTTGCTGATATGCATTCTAAAAGTAAAATATCTAAATCTTATCTTTTTTACTCAGCTGGAAGAGGCACAAGGTTAAGAAAACCAAGGATGTTGCAGCTAAGGATTTTTTTTGGTTTCATAGGCCCTAACTACAAGTAAAAACTAAAATCTTTAAACTATCCAATCTCCTCAAGAAAATGAAGCATGCGGAAAAGGAGCAGGAATGTGATTACACGATGAACTTTAGGTATAGATTCACAATGTGAAGGCAAGGTGGCACATTTATTTTCTTGGCTGGGAAGAAGTTTATTAAAAAAAAAACAAATTCATGATAAATTGAGTACATATTCACAACATGAAGGCAAGGTGGCACAACTATTTGCTTGGCTGAATAGGTTTATTGACATACACATCAAACAATAAGTTTTAAGTACAGATTTACAACATGAGGGCAAGGTGGCTCAACAATTTTCTCATTTGAATAGGATTATTAGAAACAAAACATAAGGTAAGCAACTAGGAAAATAAATTGCATAGATGAGACACGCATACAATATATGATCAAACTAGTAACTCCATTTAACTAAGATCCGAATAAACACCATTGTAATAACATGAAGGCAAGGTGGCACAACTATTCATTAATTCAATAATCACTCATGAACAGATACAAAATAACAATATTATAGGCAAGGTAGGCTCAACATATATTGCTATCGTGTGCAAAAGTTATTTACAAATGAGTTGAAAGCTCTTATTGATAGACATCAAAGGTGTAGGCAATCCTAAAATCACCTTGAGTCAACTAGAGTCTTGTGAGCATGCAAGATCTTTATTTCTAATCTAAGGAAAATAAATTACACCGTTAACTTGAAAGATACCACCAGTTAACTGAAACAAGACTCAACAAAATGGACATGTGCAACATGCATGTCCTTATTGAAATGAAAACTAACTAATAAATTCAACTATACAAATATATTTCCAAGAAAGACATAGCATGTAATGTGTAACAATGAGTTAACTTGGAAAGAAGCATCAAGTTCAAATCTTGTATCTAATGTCTATCTTGGAAAAGGTGGGACGTCTTGAACTGAAGTTCACTGGCCTTGATCTTGAGCAACTAACCCCTCCATGAGATTGTTGAATGCATCACCATCTAGGGCATTGATACTCTTTTGTAGTACATGATGTCTACATAGCATATCCTCAACACTCGAGATCTGGCTTAGAAGTTCACCTCTTCTTCTAACTGCCTCATCAAACAATGCTGACATGATTGTAAGTTGATCTAACTTACAAAAAATAGAGTCTCCATTGAAAATACCATAGATGAGTGTTTGCAATTATGAATGAACAAGCTCAAAATAATCACCACCCTCATGCTGATATCGGCAAGGAACTTGTGACACAAAATATCTCACATAATAAGTGATGCAGTCACATGCTCTCTACTCTTGGCCATCTTTGAAGTTATCTTTTCCTGTATTTTTGCCTTGAAGATTAAATGTGTTCTGCAGTCAAAAATAGCTTCTCTATCTTCTTCATCAGTGAATGAGTCATACATCATCCCTAGGTGAGCAATCAAGATATCATATCTAGGTTTTTCAACTACTAAGTTGCGCTTGTATCTTGAATTTGCAAATGGAGTTCACGGGCATTGTATCTCAATTGAAATAGCTCTACAAGTACAAAGCGACCCTAAGTGATAAACTCCCCTTCCCAATCCATCATGCGCTTCCTATACACAACCATCTAATTGAGTTGAACCTATTCTGCTGGTGGTTCTACCATCTGTGGGAGTGAAGCAGTGATGTTCTCAGGCCTATGGATGAGATTAGAGATGTATTGATGAAGTTGTTGGTTTTTCAACCTTGAGGGCTACCTTGTCTTCTCCGTCTTTTGTCACTCTATCCTATATGCTATTAGTTGCAACTTGAAGAAAATCAACCTCTATTTGGCGTGTGCTTTTTCTAAGGTTAACCTTGATAACTTTGAAGTCCTCAACTTCTAACTCATCCAAGTTCTTGTCTAGTGGAGGTGCTATAGTCTCTACAATGATTTCTTTCTCAACGTTCCTTTCCACATGAAATTGTTTCTTAATCCTCTTATTCAATGGATCCTAGTAGATGTGATCAAAGTCTGAGTGGTCAAGTATGTATGACGGCTGCCTACTCTTCCTACACACTTGAATCTCAAGCCAAGATGAGTCTCAACTAATCTCAATGGATGGATCGATGCTAGTCATAAGAGGTCCTGATGAGGCAAAAAGTGTAGAAGTATGGCTATGTAGTGGCGAGTTCAAGTCCAAATCAATGTGAATTGGAACCAAGAGCTGCTATAGATTTTGTGATGGCAAAGGAGGTTGTACCTCCGGCTCTGGCATGCTCTGAATCATATCTATAGTTGGCTCCACCCATGTTTCTGCAATAAGTACCTTCCCTTTTGATTTATCAGACACTTTGTTTCTTTGAGGAGGTTTACTCCTTTTCTTTTTCTTAGGCTTTGACAAGGATGGCAGTGTAGATTCTACCAATGGCGGCTCTGTGCTTGGCATGACTTCCCTCCTTGTTTTCTTGCTTTCTAGGTAGAATAGGCTATTCTGAATAGCTCTACCTGTTCTTTCTTCCACAGATGAATACTTCTGGGTGTACCAATCAACAATTGGAAGTGGCTATGCATCAACCCACTCTCTGAAGAATTGAGGAAGTATATCCCCATCATCATTTGATAACCCTTCAACATCCTCTAACATGTAAAGGGAAATTTGCAAGAGAGTGAACCTATTGTAACTACATCAGTGCACCTCAAAATCATCCTCGCAGTTGACCCAGTAGTCCTCCATAGTAGGCTTGTGATGAGGGTGACCTCCAAGATGCGTTGAATAATAACCCCAAGGGTCATATGCACATGCATCGATAAGGTACTTGAGCTTGAGGTTCTCTAATTTCTTTCTTGCAGTCTTGGCATCAACTGCTGTTTTACATCAATAAATTCCCATCTACAACGGAAAGTTGGCTGTTGGCTTGTGCTTGTGACACAACCGTGAATGGACTTCATAAAATTGCTTTAGAAACTCCATGAACACCATATTATCTGAAGGATAATGTGGTAGAATGATTGAATTTCTTGTATAACCATAGACACAGATGTAAGTATATGTAGGGAACTGAATGAACCAGTTTTCCCATTCTGCCATTGCCTCATGAGAAACTACTGAAATACAAACTTTTAACTCCCGGTCTAGGTCTCTCACTGTGTACATCAAGAATGCTTCTTGCACATGCTTAAAATTTCATTCAGACTTTGTGAACTCAAGCTGATCATAGTACTGATAAAATTTTTGCACACTGAGAATGACCATTGTGTTCAAACCTCTAAATTGATTTTGATATGCAATCAAGTATACGAGAAAAATAACACATGTGAAATTCATGGGCAACAAGGAATCCAGTAATCTGTTTGTGAATGACGTTGTTGATCAAAGAAGCCTAGTCATAATATTCTCACTTGGAAACAATCTGAGCAATGAAATAATACATCCAAGGCTGGAATTTATCTACATATGAATGACCGGAGATACGATTAAGAAGAGTGATCAAAATTGCATACTCATCCCTGAACTCTCCGTGATCAACATTACGTGGTAATTTGACTTTCTCTTCTTTCAACCACCTTTCCACCATTTTGTTTTGACATACATCCTTATCAACATTGATCACTTTTTCACATAGTTCTATGGTAATGGTATGACTATTTGGATGTGAAGGAATACCAAAACACTTCTCAATGTCCTGGGGCTTGAGACTGCAAATCACCTGTCCATCCAGTGACTGAATTTCACGGTCAGTAGAATTATAATGCTTGATACAAGACATCACAAATTATATGCACTGAATTGAAATGGGGATAGAAGTGGCCTCTAGCAACCCAGACCTTTCGATGTTTTGAAGTATTGTTGGATTTATCTTTTTCGGATCCAAAACGGCCTGTGGAAGCACCTTATGCAAGTTTGTGTCAGCTGTTCCGATGAATTCATGAATTAGGACCGACTTAGTCTTGAATTTGTTTTATGTTTATTGCATTATGAAAAACTCACCTTTTGACTAGGAGCACGGCTATATTCTGACAACTTCTTCAGAAAGCCAAAGATCACTCTAGATGAGGCTAAAAATAGCCTATCAGAGGGCAAGTTTTATGAAAAATTCTGAGACGTGGGTTTTGTACATAATCAAATTCTAAGATGACCTACATCATTAGAAATTTGAAAATATGTGATTTAGGCCCGCATGCATAAGGTTTTTAGTGGAGATCAGAAGGGGCTGTGAGGGCAATTATTTCCAAAAAAAATCTGGAACATGGGTTTTGTGCAGAACTGAATTCTAAGGCAACTTAGATCGATAGATTTTGGTAAAAATGTGTTTAGTGCCCGCATGCAAAGAGAATTCCGGAAAAAAACATAGTGCTCTAGAATAGAGGTAGCGGGACAATTTTCACGAAATATTCTAAGACATGGGTATTGTTGTTGATGCTCAAATACACGAACCTAGATGATCTATTTCTAAAAATTTTACCATTTTTTTTGACATGCGAAGAATACTTAAGATAAGAAATAGAAGAAATTTAGACAGAAGATAGAAGTTTTTTTTTTCTTGTTTTCTATGCTTCTATAGAAATTCACCTATGTTTGTCTGAATTTTGCTGATTATTCTAGACTCTACCTGCAAGGAAATCTAAAAAAATGTGCCTTTGAATGCTTGCATGAGAGAAAATTCGCTCGCACTTCAACCTGTTATGAGAGAAATGGATGCCATTTTGAAATAAATAGAGAAAATATCAGGTTTATGATGCCAACTGCAAGAAGAAACCCTGATTTAGAAAGAAGTAATCTGATTGGACCCCACTTTGTGCAACAAGAACTGAGTTGAAGTCTCAAAGATATTAAAATATTAAAATATTTAGTTCCACTCAACATGTGAAACTCAATTGAGTCTCAAAATAGGCGCCAATATTAAAATATTGAAGAAATTCGCCGTTTGCACATTTGACATGCAAAACTAAAATTTAATATTATTTTATTAAGTTAACTGAAGTCTCTCTTTCTGGGTGGCCTTATAATTTTTTTTTGATTTTGAAAAGTGAAAGTTTGACTCCCTAGGCCTCCATTTGCAAAAAATGAGATGTTTTGCTAACTTCCTACTTTGTAGCTTGTTGAAAATTTCATAGTAGCCTCTGTTGAACTCTGATTTTTGGGTGCTCGGGTGATGTTGAAACTTAATTGGAGGATCCAATGTGTAGCCAGATCAAAACTGATGAAATGTTCTCTGGGAGCTATGACCTCAGAAAACTGAAATTGGTGCCTCAAAATGAAGGGCACCTTTTTCAAGGAGATGTAATTTCGTAAGAAATTCCATACTTTTTTTTTGATTTGCCATTTGATGCTTCAATCTACCGTTGCCGGTGAATGATGACTCATGTCGACTGGATGCGGGATCCATCACATAGTTGGAAGAATTATGCACTTGATGACTGCATGTGAAAAGCTTGCATGCTGGATTAAGACCCCCAAATGCAAGGGTGCCCTTGGCTTGTAGAGGAGCAGAAACATAAATCAACATGATTTTGTATTTCATCAATTTCAACCAAGTGCCCTACTTTGACCCTCACTACCGGGAGCTAGATTTCCCTAATCTGCGTGCTGATAGGCTTGCTGCGTAGTTGGAACATCTTGGAAGTGACGATGTGAAAAGACTACGTTTAGTGCCTCCCAAAAAAGGGTGACTTTTTCAAGGGAATGTGTAAAATCCATACTTAGCCATTTTCCCACTTGTCGTCATTTTGCATAGATTCTTCGATTACGAGAGATTGACAAATCTCAAAGGTTGACAAATAGATTCACTACGTAGCTAGGAGGATCCCGCACAAGTCTCATGAAGATGACAACTACAAGAAAACTCATTCGACTGGCCTAAAGGCATGGCGCCCCTGGCTAGCAGAGGTACAATTTGATATTTCATTTTATACTATCCTCCATTTTACGTGCTCACTGGAACCACTGTCACGGTCATTCAACTTATCTAATGATCTTACAAATAGGTGCATCATGGAGTTGGGTTGAATCAACAAAGATTCCCTAGAAACGGAAACTGCAAACTCCATCATTTGAGGGTTCTAATTCAAGGGTGCCCCTAGCTACAGGGGCACAAAAACTGTAATTTTGTCTACCTCTGTGATGTGTAATCTCCTCGTACTTTCTACTTCTGCCTTTGTTTGCTAGAGTTTTGTAACTTAGAAAAACTCGCTCCATAGCTTGTTAGAAAATTGACAGAAAATTGAAGAGATTAAATGTATTTGCAACCCAAAACAATAGAATCTGAGTCTTAAAAATGAAGAGCACCCCTAAGCTATAGAGGCACAAATACTGCTTTGGATTTGGTTATTTTCTCCATTTCGTGCTATGCGAACACTGTATCAGCTGCTGAGTTGACCACGTAGAAGCATTACTGCTTCTAATGCATGTGTATGACTGTATTTCACCATTTTCACATGTATGAACACTGTAAAGTTGATTTGTATGTTGATTGTGCAAGCGTCTCCCACGTTACAAAGTGAAAGTGTTTCCAGACTTAGAATATTTTTTGCTTTTTTCGCCATTTGAAAATCCCCTCGGCTAAGAAGCATCTTTTTCAATATCTTTCATCATAGAATGTTCTGCTTTGAGTTTCAGGCTTAGATTTTGACACCTGGTACTGGCCAACTACCATTGACGACCTCAGAGGTCCTAACTTTTCTCTTGAAAAAGTGAAAACTACCCACCAGGCTTAAATTGAATTTTGACTGAAACCGACTTCACCATTGTGATCGTGATGCAAAATAAGCCAATCAAAATTAATTTCAACTAATTCTAACAAGTTTCTATTTTTAGGGTTTTTTGACCTAAAAACAAGGTCCGAAAACCCTAATTTTCATAATTTTCAAATTTCTCTTGTATCTTCCTAACATGACACTGACCAAAAGCCCATACTTGATTTGACCAAAAATTGAGTTTTGACCTCATTTTTACAATGTTTAGGCCATTTTAAGCAAAATGCCTTAATAAAGCAAAAAATTTGGTTTGGGTACAACAAGTTCAACACCATGATGGATATTATGTCTCAATTTTTGGGGAAGCTTGGGAAAAACATAGTGGTTAATATTTCCGATAACAATACATAGGGCAACCCAACACATAATGGAGACAACAATTCCACTTATTAGTAGGGTGGTAATTGTGGACAACGTACTACAATGGGGTCTAATTCTTTTTCTTGACCTTTCCAACCCACATTCCTTACAAAGGAGACACCATAGCATGATCAAGATTTTTCCTTACCCTTCATGGATAATTTAAGGGAAGCATATGTAGAGTATGACACTCTTCCAGAGGCTATTAAAGAACACTTGTCTTACAATGAGTTTTTGGATCAGAAGAGGAAGAGAGGTGGTGGTAATGCTGATTAGAGGACCAACAGTTCAGGGGGATTTACAATAGGCCATAGGAAAGGAAACACTTTCCCATTTTATGGTAGCGATAAGTGCACAATGAGGGCATGGGTGTAGAAGTTGGATAATTACCTAGCCCTTAGACCAATGGTGGAGGATGAGGCAATTAAGTTTACCACTTTACATCTAGATGGAGTAGCACACGAGTGGTGGTACCATGACCTTATCACCTTGGGCCATAGGTCTATCACTTCATATGATGAGTTCACCACTAAGCTCATCAAGAGGTTTGACAAGAAGGATCCTGAGTTGCATTTTAGTTAGCTTGCCCAGCTAAAGCAATATGGCATAGTAGACACTTACATAGCAGAGTTTCAGAGGCTCTCACTGATGGTTACAAGGATTATAGAGAGATTGGTGGTTTTGTTTAGTGAGGGACTTATAGAGCCACTTAAGGGGTGGATTAAGGCTTTCAACCCTTGAACCTTGTAGGAAACTTTGAAGAAAACAAGGAGTATGGAGTGGGCTACCCCTAAGTCTAAATCTCAGTCCAAGCCATTCTTGCACAAGAAGTATAAGAGACCATTCACTAAGAACACCAATCAATAGAAAAAATCAGTCACAAGGATAGATGGAGAAACTCTAAATGACTTAAGGAAAATTAATCTATGCTTCTCATCCAAGAAGCCTTGGAACCTAGGACATAATTATTCAACTAAGGGAAAAGTTAATAGGATTGAATAATATTCAGCAGAGGATTCTTCGTCAAAAAGTTTAGACCAACAATCTAATCTAGATGAGAATGAAGGGGAAGAGCCTCTTGAAGAGGCTGAAAAAGAGGAGATGAAGGAGGGGAAACTTTCCCAACTATATAGCTTCTAGAAGAACGAGTCTTTGTGCATTAGAGGAGTCCTTAAGGGGCAGAAATTGGTAGCTTTGATTGATTCAGGGGCTACACAATTTTATTGATGAGGGACTTATATCATGCAGGGGGCTCTAGACATAGGAGGTTGACAGGTTCAGAGTGACGCTTGCAGATGGCTTCACCATAACTTGCACTAGGATGATCCCTCAACTCAACCTTCAGTTGGATAATTATGAAGTCAAGGATGAATTCTATGTGGTTAGCATTGAGGACATAGATGCAATGATGGGAATTCGGTGGTTACATTCCCTAGGTGAGATCACTCTTAATTTCTAGACCATGGAGTTGAAGTTCAAATTAGATGGTAGGAATGTGGTGTTGAGAGGGATATATAATGGAGGGCCTTATGTTGTTTCCTTCAAGCACATGGAGAGACATTTCAAGCATGATCAGGTGGAGTGGGCAGTAGAGTGCATAGTTATTCCCACAGTTACGAAGGAGGAGAAGTGTTCTTATCTACCCAATATTCAGGATTTTCTATCTAAGCAAAGCAAGGTTTTTGGCAGTACACCTCTAGGTAGGCCTCCTAATAGAGGAATTGAGCATGTCATTGAGTTGGAGGAGGGGGCTAAGCCCATTATCACTACACCATATAGGCACCCAAAGAGACATAAGGATGAGATTGAGAAGGAAATCAAGGAGCTTCTGGACATGGGACACATTAAGAAGAGTAAGAGTCCATTTACTTCTTCAGTGGTGTTAGTGAAGAAGAAGGATGGGACTATGCGTATGTGCATAGATTATAGGGAATTTAATAAGAATACTATCAAAAAAAGATACCCCATCCCACAAATTGATGAGCTACATGGAGCAGTCTACTTTTCCAAAATAGACTTGAGGTCTGGTTACCATCAGATCAAAGTTAGAGAGGACATTTCGAAAACAACATTTAGATGCCACTATGGTCACTTTGAGTTCCTCATTATTCCCTTCAGATTGACTAATGCTCTTCCTACTATCCAATCATACATGAATATAATATTTAGTAAGCAGTTGCGTAAGTTTGTTCTGATATTTTTTGATGATATTCTCATTTATAGCAGATCATGGGAGGAGCATTTGACGAATTTGGATGAGGTGTTGAGCATCTTGGGCAATGAGTCCTTGTTTGTAAAAGAGTCCAAGTGTGAGTTTGGCATGTATGAGTTGTTGTATCTTGGGTAGATATTTAGTTCTAAGGGAGTTCACATTGATCTTGAAAAGATCAAGGCTATTCTTGATTGGCCTCCACCCACTAATATTATGTGTTGAAGGGATTCTTTGATCTTTGTGGATTTTATAGGAGGTTTTCCAAAGGGTTTTCATAGTTGGCTGTCCCACTCATCGATTTAACCAAAAAAGGATATTTTTTTTGGTTTGAAAAAATGCATAAATCCTTTGACTAATTCAAGCAATTGATGAGCTCTTGCCCTGTGTTGGCAATTCCAGACTTCTCCAAGCCTTTTGAGCTTGAATGTGATACCTTGGGTGAAGGCATAGGAGCTAACCTCATGCAGAGTAAAAATCCTAGAGCATTTGAGAGTAGGAAGTTGAGAGGAGGTGAGAGATCTTACTCCATTTATGACAAGGATATGTTGGCGATCATGCATGCCTTAGCTAAGTTCAAAAAATACCTTGTTGGGGGCAGATTTGTGGTGAAAACTTGCCATAACAACCTTAAATACTTCCTTAATCAGAAGGATCTCAATGAGAGGCAACAAAAATGGGGAATAAAACTTCAAGGGTATGACTTTGACATTGAATATGTCAAAGGGAAGAATAATGTGGTGGTTGATGCCTTGTCTAGAAGGCCACATTTATGCTCTATTTGAATCATATCAGCAGATTGGAAGGAGAGAATACAAGATGATTATGCAAAGAATGCATTTGCAAACAAAATTCTTGATGGTTCACTATAGGATGACAAGTATCAAGTGAGGGATGGTCTCATATATTATAAGGATAGAATATGGTTAGTCACTGAATATAAGGTGAAAGTGCACATTTTCAAGGCTTTTCATGACATTCCTATGGCTGGTCATCTTGGAAACTATAAGACATACAGATCCGTAAGAGATTCTCATGGAAAGGGATGAAGGATGACATTCACAAGTATGTTCGTGAGTTCCAAGTATGCCAACGAAACAACAATGAGCATACTTATCATGCTAGTTTATTGCAACCCCTTCCCATTCCTACTCAGAAGTGGGAAATTATATCGACGAACTTCATTACAGGGCTTCCCAAGGTGTACAGGAAGGATAGTATATATGTGGTGGTGGATAGATTGACTAAATTTGCTCACTTTTTTTCTATATCAGTAGGGTATACAATGGTGAAAGTGGCATATTTATTTTTTAGAGAGGTTTTTAGGCTTCACGAAATGCCTAAGACCATCATCAGTGATAGGGACAACAAGTTCGTGAGCTTGTTTTGGCAGGAGTTATTCAAATTGTGTGGTAGGAAATTGACCCCTAGCACTAGTTATCATCCTTAGATTGATGGGGAAATTGAGGCAGTTAACAAATGGGTGGAAGGATACTTGCACAACTATATTTTAGGGTAGAAAAAGGCATGGGTTAAGTGGTTGCACTTAGGAGAGTTTTTCTACAACTCTACCTTCCATATGTCTATCAGGATGTCTACATTCATGACATTGTATGGTTATGAAGCTCCCAACTTCGTTGATTTACTTTTTGGAGAAGCTAGAGATCTTCTTTAGGAGAGTCAGGATATCATGAGGTCTCTGAGAGAGAATATATAGCATGCTTAGAATCATCAAAAGCTGTATGTTGATCAACATCACATTGAGTGGGATTTTGAGGTTGGAGACATGGTTTACTTGAAGTTGCAACCTTACAGGAAATTCACTCTCAAGAAGAGTGGGTCAGAAAAACTTAAGCCTCTCTTTTACGGACCATTAAGAGTCACCAGGAGGATTGGGGAGGTGGATTATGAGTTGGAGCTACCTGAGAGTAGCAAGGTGCACAATGTCTTCCACGTTTCTTGCCTCAAAAAGGCACTTGGTCATAATGTGGTTCCTTCTATAGAGTTTCCTCCATTGGATGGGGAAGGAAAGTTGATTTTGGTTCTTGAGGTTGTGATGGAGGTTAGGGAGCATACTATGTGGAAGAGGGTGATTAAGGAGTATCTAGTGAAGTGGAAGAATCTACCTATGGAAGATGCTACTTGGGAAAGTGAGCAGATATTACAACATCTAGAGTTGTGATTGCTTGAGGACAAGCAATCTTGGGGAGGAAGGACTATAATGTCCCCTTCTTGAACCTAAGAAGTTAGAGTGTCCCATTAGCCTATTCTAGAGTTCTTGTAGGCTAAGTGGTGATGGAAAGGGGACTCAGAGCCAATTTTGGGCTTTGTGGTGGTTTTTCGGTGCTTCTGGTAGTACTTTCTATTTTTAACTTTGGCCAATTTTTTCACTTCCTATTGTATATCTATTGTGCCAATTTGATATTTTGGAGTACTTACTATTTTTAGCAGTTTCTATTTATAATAAGTCTATTTTGGGTAACTGGCCCAAGCCTATATTGCTCCAATAGTGTTTATTTCCTGATATGGCATTGGTGAGTCTATGATTGATTTATTTGATACTTTCTTTTCTTCCATCACTTAAGTTATTTTAATAAAGTGACTTTATAACTTAAGTGAGGGGACTTGTAGTCATTGAAAAAGTACCTTGGCACCTAGTTGATATAACATTGTTTTAAAAAGACAAATAATAAGCCTCCAAAAGTGGATGCCTAGCTTAAGGAAGGCATAAGGAATTTAAAATAAATTAAAAAGGTTCATGAAGGGGGCATGGGGTTTTGGAGGGAAAGTGAATTCAAACTAAAGTTTCCCTAATTTCACTCCTCCCATAAAAGCATCTCTATGGCTTTCATTTCATTATCTGCTATTTGGCAACATAACAAGATGTTGTTGGAATGCTTCTAGAGTTCTTTGGCTGTGTGTTGAGGACAAAAAACCTCACTGTTTGGAGCTGGTTTCGGTGGTGAAAGACCCACCCTAGCCGAATTGGAGTGGTTCTATTCAAGGATCACCTTGGGTATCAATAGAGTTTTGATTTTCAGTGATTTTGTGGTGAAAAGATGAAGATATTTGTGTTTTTTGATGTGGGTTTGGAGTTTTGGTGTGTGTGATTTCTTGGCTTTGTTTTGGTGGTGTTTGGAGGAGATTTGAAGCTTTTTTAGAGGTTTGATTGCTTTTCCAGAATTTTGGAAATCACCATTTTTGATAGGGTCTGAAAGTTGAATCTATTCATAGCTCTGTGCATAGTTGGAGTTTCATTTTGGGTATTCATCCATTGAATCCCTCTCATCTTGGTGCCCTATATCAAATACAAATTTTTATTTATTGTTGAAGGATTGATTTTTGAGGGTAGATTATCCTACCTAGGGAGTTGTGCTTTTTGGAGGTTTAGGGAAAAGTGGCCTGCTGATGTATAGGCTCATATTCTACATATTTTGGTGTTCATGAGGTTGCTTCTTGGCATGGGAATCCTTATGTATGCTATATACACTCATATGTTACATGTTATGCAAGTTTGCAAGAGTTGCTACTGCTATATGATCATTTCCAGGTCTGATTATTATTTTACTAGGTCTAAAAACATATCGTATTAAGTCTGATTTGGTCTGTAAGAATTTTATCTTATATGTTTGTTGGATGCTATGGTTGTGTTGCTAATATGTCGTTGTCATTGATGTCAACACTATTAGCACTGATGATTCTGAAGGTTGTATATGTCGAGGATATTGAGAAAATTGTAATAAATATATTGTAGGCAGTCTGTGAAGCTAAGAAGGTCAGAGTGATGGAAATTTCTATATGTTGATGATCAAAAAGCGTGTATTAAAGGGTTTGTTGCTGGAACTATCTAGTATGTTGGCCAAAATTTTCAGAGGTGCGCATCAATAATTGAAAAAATTATGAAGATCTGTGTTCCTATAGTTATTTAGTTACTGTAGTAGGTGTTTCTAGGAGATGAGATTGCAATTCTAATGAATTGAGTTGTTGCATACATTCCTGAGATGTTCAGTGATGTTTCTAGATCATGCTCGATTAGTGTGGTATGTTTGCATTGATTTGTGTGCTTGTAATCAAATATTTTTCCCTTGTGTGTTCGAGTTTTTCGTGTTCTTGGCTGACATGATGGTGGTAGCGTGTTGCGGATATGTATGGATTAATCTTGTATTGTTTGGCATGTTCGAGGATGTTGATTTAGGTCCTCACTATGTTGTGACCGACTTAGGTTGGTACACATTGAGATTTGTTCATGAATTGAGGCCGACAGTTGTAATTTATTCTCTATTTGTGGCTGATAGAGTTATTGATGTAAATTCATGTAGCGGATATATAAGAACAATTTTTTCTTCATTTTAGTGTGTGTGTGGTGTGTGAGCATGAAGTGTATATGAGAAATGTGAGAATAAAGATTAGATAATCTAAATGCAGATCAGAGTTTGAAGAAGATTGAGCGAAGTGTGAAGAAGTCTTTTTGTGCCTAACTGGAACTGTGATCAAGCTTTCGTAGAAGCTAATTTCTCAGTTCAACCTCATAAGATGGATTTAATGTGATTGTTTTATGTAAGGCAATGAGCCTTCTCTTTGAGTAGTGAGCTCTAGGTAGTGTGCCTAAATGCATGTGCATTCCCTATTCATTTCTTTCATTATACTTCTAACAGGTTATAATCTTGTGGACTAACATCCACCGTGGTTTTTCCCCTAACAGGGTTTTCATGTATAAAATCTTGGTGTTCATGTGTCTCTGATGTGTTGTTGATTTATGCTTGCACTGTTAATTAATAGATCTGAGATTAAATGTTTCTTAAGGTTGAATAAGTTTGATTTCTGTAACAACTGATTCACCCCCCCTCTCAGTTGTATATCCTTGTTTTTCCAACAATTGGTATCAGAGCTAGTTCCTCTGAAGAAGTTTAATAACTTGAGGTGATTTGAGATGGCATCATACAAGAAGGATAGTCTTAGATTCGATGGTACAAACTACTCTCTATGGAAATTCAGAATGGAGTGTCATTTGAAGTGCATTGGTGATCCTTTCTGGAAGATTACAAAGAATGCATATACAATTCCTCAAAATGATCCCTCTACTGTTGATGAGATCAAAGAAGCTGAAATTAATACTAGGGCTATAGAAGCATTGCTAAGTGCTTTGACAGATTCAAAGATGACAAATGTGATAGGTCTGAAGACTACACATGAGATCTGGAAAAAGTTGGAAATATTGTATGAAGGAGATGCACTAGTGAAAGTTGCTAAGCTACAAAGTCTGAAAGGAAAGTGGGAGAACATGAAGATGATTGAAGATGAAAACATTTTTTAGTTCACACAAAAGTTAAATGAACTAGTGATGGGCATTAGATGTGCTGGTGGAATCTTGGAAGAAGATGAAATTGTGGCTAAAATACTTAGATCTGTGCCTACTTACAAAACAAAATCTCATGCTATTGAAGAGATCGGGACAGTAACAAATGTGACAAGAGACATGCTGATTGGAAAAATTTTTGTCTTTGAGTTGAGTGAATTTGGCGAATCTTCTCCTAAGATAGAGTTTGCATTCAAAGCTATTGTATCCAGAAAAATCCAACATAGATATGATCCGGGAGAAACCTCCAAGAAGAAATTCAAGTATGAAGATGAAATGAAATTGATTGAAGATGAAGAAAGAGAACTAGAAGAACTAGAAGCACTAATTGTGGAAAGAGAAGCCAAAGGACAAGGTAAGTACAAAGGAAAGTTTCCTACTAAGTGTTTCTCTTGCAGTAAGATAGGTCGTTTTGCATCAAGGTGTCTTGAAAGAGTTTCTAAGTACAAACCTGATAAGACTAGGTTTCAAAATAAATGTTATTATGCTAAAGAAGGAGTTATTGATGATGAATTTGATAAAGAAACTGGAAATGAAGATGAAAGGGTATTCATTGCTATCAAGGAAAATGGTCTGGTGTCCACTGAATCAACTAGTAATGAAAATATTGAGAAAGCACTTTCAGCCAAGATTGATGAGAAGGATGAGTGGGTGATTGACAGTGGATGCTCACATCATATGACTGGTGACAAAAACAAGTTTCTAAGCTTAGAGAAATATGATGGTGGTGTTGTAAGATTTGGAGATAACAATGCTGGTGTGATTTATGGCAGAGGCACTATTTCTCTTGGTGGTAAATGTAATATTGATGATGTTCTTTATGTTGAAGGATTGAAGCATAATCTATTGAGTGTTGGATAGATGGTTGATAAAGGTTACAATATTCAGTTTAATGATGGTAAATGTAGGATACTGGGAAGCTTAGGAAATGTGATTGCTTTAGGTACTAAGACAAGAGGTAATATTTTTCACTTAAATTCTGCTAGTAAAAAATGATTTATTGCTCAAATTGATGTAAGCTAGTTATGGCATAAAAGGCTGTGTCATGTGAATTTTGATAACATTGTCAAAATAAGCTCTACACAAGCAGTTAGAGATCTAACTAAGTTAGTGAAGCCTACTAACACTATATGCAAGGAATGTCAGATGGGAAAGGAGACAAGAATTTTATTTTAGAGCAAAAAACATCATTCCAATGGAGTACTAGATTGATACATACTGATCTATGTGGTCCATCCAAAATCAAAAGTCTACAAGGACAAAGGTACTTTATGTTTCTTATTGATGATTACTCTAGAATGGTATGGGTTGCTTTCTTAAGAGAAAAACATGAGGCATTAGAGAAATTAAAAGTCTTCAAAGCTTTGGTAGAAATTGAGATAGGTTTGAAGATCAAATGTTTAAGATCAAACAGAGGTGGTGAATTCAGTTCCTAGGAGTTCAATTCATTCTGTGAAGAGCATGGAATAAAAATACAATTATCTGCTCCCCGGACCCCTCAACAAAATGAATTTTTTGAGAAAAAGAATAGAACAATTTTAGATACTACCAGAACTATGATGTTGGAAGGTAATGTTCCTCATATCTACTGGAGAGAAGCTTTAAGCACCGCTATGTACACGATCAACTAGGTGAATGTCAATGGTAATTTTGGTAAGATTTCTTTTGAGCCGTGGTTTGGTTATAAGCCTATTTTAAAATATTTCAAAATCTTTGGTTGTAGATGTTATATCAAAAGAGATGAAGATATAGGTAAGTTTGAAGCTATAAGTGATGAAGGAATCATTTTGGGTTACTCTACTAAGAGCAAAGCCTACAGGTGTTACAATAAAAGATTGAAGAAAATGGTTGAAAGTGCAAATGTCAGAGTTGATGAAGACACTGTTATATCATCCAGGTATTGTGGATATGGTTCAAATGACCAAACATATAGTACTAATAATGGAAAGAATGTGCAGACACATAATGAAACTCAAATTGTTCTAGTGAATCAAGAAAATCATGAAGAAGAAGATAGTGGAAATGCAGAAGAGAGAACAAAAGAACCCAAAATTCCAAGGTATGTAAAGCGGAGTCATTCTGAAAGTCAAATCATAGGAGACAAGAACAAAGGTGTGCAAACTAGAAGAAGGATTGTAGAAGAATATTGTCTGATATCCAAGACTAAACCTATAAATTTCAATGAAGCATGTAAAGATGAATATTGGATGGAAGCAATGAAGGAAGAACTAATGCAAATAGAGAGAAATGATACATGGATTCTTGTTCCTAGACCTCAAGACAAAAATGTGATTGGAACCAAATGGGTCTTTTAGAATAAGCTGAATGAGCAAGGTGAAGTAGTCGGGAACAAAGCAAGACTAGTATGTAAAGGATACTGATAGATGGAAGGTATTGATTTTTAAGAAACCTTTTCCCTTGTTGCTAGAATTGAAGCTATAAGGTTATTTCTTGCTTATGCTACTTTCAAGAATTACAAAGTCTATCAAATGGATGTAAAGTCATTTCTGAATGGTGAATTAGAAGAAGAAGTTTATGTTGAACAACTAGATGGATTTCAACTGACTAATGAAAAATATATGGTTTTTCGATTGAAGAAAACACTAAATGGACTCAAACAAGCCCCTAGAGAATGGTATGCTAGACTGGATAAATACTTGTTGAAGATTGGATTCAATAAGGGTACTACTGACAACAATCTCTATTTCAAGCTGGATTGGGATAAAGAATTGATTATTGAAGTCTTTGTGGATGACATTATTTTTGAAGGAGACGATGACTTATGCATGAAGTTTGTTGATGAAATGAAAAGTGAATTTGAAATTTTAATGATAGGAGAGCTGAAATTATTTTTAGGATTGCAAATTACTCAACTAGATGATGCAATCTTTATTTCTCAATCTAAATATGTAAAAGAGTTACGAAAAAAGTTTGGCATGGAAGACTCAAAGCCAGTTGGTACACCCATGGTAACCGGATGCAAATTAACTCAAAATGATGATTCTCCTAAGGCTAATCGAACAAGATATAGGTTAATGATTGGTGGATTACTATATTTAACTTAGACTAGACCAGACATCATGAATGTTGTGTGCATGGTTGCTAGATATCCAGCTGATCCAAAGGAATCACATGTGACTGCAATAAAGAGAATTTTTAGATACTTAAAAGGAACAGTTGATTTTGGTCTTTGGTATCCTAAGGATGGTGATCTTACTCTAAATTCCTTTACAGATGCAGATTGGGAAGGAGATGTGGATGAAAAGAAAAGTACAAGTGGTGGTGCATTATTCTTGGGAAAGAAGTTGGTGTCGTGGCTAAGTAAAAAGTAGAGTTCTATTTCCTTATCTACTGTTGAGGTAGAATATATTGCTGCTGCAAACAATTGTACTCAAGTTTTGTGGATGAAACAAATGCTAAGAGATATCGGAGTTGAGTATGATGAGCCTATTGCTATATTTTGTGACAATTCAAGTGCCATAAACATTTCTAAGAATTTGGTGCTACACTCAAAGACAAAACATATATCTATCAAGTATCACATTTTGAGAGACAAGGTGAGTGATAAAGAAGTTAGATTGCAATATGTGCCTACAAAGGAAAACATTGCAGATACATTTACTAAACCGTTGCCTAAGGATAATTTTGGCTATCTCAGAGGCAAGTTAGGGGTAATTTCCCCTCCTAATATGAACTAATATGCAATTATTTTCATCAATCTATGGACATATAGTTGAATCTTGTTTCGGATTGATGTTGTGGTGGCTGCTACTTAGGGGGAGAAGTCAGATGATTCAGATGATATGTGGTTCAGAGATTTTGTACCTTTGCCATTGATGTCAAAGGGGGAGAAGAGTAATGTGAAAAAAATTTATAGAAGAAAGGGGGAGAAGTGCAATAAGTACTAAGAGAGAGAAGATGGAAGAACAATGTAAGGAAGAAAATAATAGGTTGAGAAGAGTTATTTGTATTGATGGTATTTTTCACATCATGTGTTTCCATCAATGCCAAAGGGGGAGATTTTTGGATGTTGTGGTTGTGTTACTGATATGTGGTTTTCATTGATGTCAACACTATTAGCATTGATGATTCTGAAGGATGTATATGTCAAGGATATTGAGAAAATTGTAATAAATATATTGCAGGCAGTCTGTGAAGCTGAGAAGGTTAGAGTGATGGAAAGTTTTGTACATTGATGGTTAGAAGGTGCACATTAAAGGGTTTTTTTTCTGAGCCTATCTAGTATGTTTTCTGAAAGTTTTAGAGGTGCGCATCAAGAATTGAGAAAGTTATGAAGATATGTGTTCCTACAATTATTTAGTTACTGCAATAGATGTTTCTAAAAGATGTGATTGCAATTATGATGAATTGAGTTGTTTCCTACATTCCTGATATATTCAGTGATGTTTCTAGATCATGCTCTATCAGTGTGGTACATCCACATTGATTAGTATGTTCATAATAGAAGATTTTTCCCTTGTATGTTCAATTTTTTTATGTTCTTGGCCGACATGATGGTGGTAGCATGTTGCAGATCCTTATAGATTAATCTTGTACTTTTTGGCATGTTCGAGGATGTTGATTTAGGTCCCCACTATGTTGTGACCGACTTAGGTTGGTGTGCATTGAGATTTTTTCATGAATTGAGGCCGACAGTTGTAATTTATTCTTTATTTGTGGTTGATAGAGTTATTGATGTAGATTCATGTACTGGATATATATGAATGATTATTTCTTCATTTTAGTGAGTATGTGGTGTGCAAACATGAAGTATATATGCGAAATATGCGAATAAAGATTAGATCATCCGAATGAAGAGCAGAGTGTGAAGAATATTGAGCGAAGTGTGAAGAAGTGTTTTTGTGCCTAACCAGAACTGTCATCAAGCTTTTGTAGAAGCTAATTTCTCAACTCAACCTCATAAAATGGATTTAATCTGATTGTTTTATGTAAGGCAGTGTTCCTCAATGCATGTGCATTCCCTATTCATTTATTTCATTATACTTCTAACAGGGTATAATCTTGTGGACTAACATCCACCATGTTTTTTCCCCCTAATAGGGTTTCCCATGTATAAAATCTTGGTGTTCATGTGTCTCTGACATGTTGTTGATTTATGCTTGCACTGCTAATTAACAAATTTGAGATTAAAGGTTGTTTAAGGTTGAATAGGTTTAATTTCTGTAACAACTGATTCACCCCCCTCTTAGTTGTCTATCCTTGTTTTCCAACAATATTAACAACTTCTTGATTTGTAGCAGGATCCTAATTTTCCATGTATTTTTAGAAGCGCCCATATCTTCATACATAGTTGATTAAATTTCTTGCCCTGTAACAACTTTGTTTTTGTTAAAAAAAAAAGCACTACTATCTTCCATTACAAAGGCAACAGGCTCAGTGATTAAGTAGAGATTGAAATTAATCAAAAATCAAAATTAATTTTAGATTGGTTTAAATTACTTAAAATAGGTTGGGTTTTTAGTTTTTAAACTTAGATTAATGTAGATTATATTTAATTTAATTTAGATTTAGTTTAGATTTAGTTTTATTTTAGATTTAACTTAATGTAGATTTAATTTAGTTTTGGTTATATTTAATTTTAATTTAGATTTAATTTAACTTTTAGTGTAGATTTAGCTTTTTAGATTTGGATTTAATTTGCTTTAGATTAGAATTTATATTATACTTAATTTAGGTTTAGCTTTTTAATTTAGATTAAATTTAACTTAGTTTAGATTAACCTTAATTTAGATTTTAGATTAAATGTTAATTTTTTTCTGAGTTTTAATTTTAGTTTTGTGGCTAATTTTGCTAATTCGGATTTTGTGCATGTTCGTATGTCAGAGAATCGAAAGGTAAAAACATAAACACATGTTTGCCGAAGACTGAAAATCAGAAAACTACTAATGACATTTGGTGCGGGACATTTTTGGAAGACTTGACTTTTTTAAACCAATTGTCTTTTAGTATAGAGAACATTTCATTTGGTGCTTAAAATAAACATCTATTTTTTTGTGATTGGCACACTTGTGCATGTGTTGAGTGGACCTAATGCTAACAAACACTATCCTCTCCCCTGACTTTGTGGTCCTAGGTGCAAGAGAAAAGTGTTAGCGACACTCAAGTTTTCTTTTTTAGAGGGTCTTGCCTTGAAAGAGGGAACAACTCCAACCGGGTTTTTGCTCAGGTTGGTATATAAAAGGATAAGACTAAATTTTCTAGTCCTCATGATAGTCTTTTCCTTTGCTGTACAGTGTCACTTGAAATAGGTTAACTACCGTAAAATGTGTTAGAGTAATTGGGTATTTACTTTATTAATTAAACAATATTTGTTTAATTACGTAAAGTTCCCTTTCACCTCTTTTCACTTAAGCTAACATTAGGTACATAATAATTAATTATTTTATTAATTATTATTGTGCAAGCCTAGGGTTTTCCTTTTTAGGGTTTTCATCTATATGTAGTTGAAAACTATCTTTTGTATCATTAATTCATTTTACATTTTCAGGTGAATACATTGCTCCACATTCTTGAGCATTTCCTTTGTTGCTTCTCTTTGCTTCTCCTTGTAATAGGTTATTTGCTTGCAAAGATCTTTTGGGCTTCTGTGGTGTTGTATCTTCTCAACTCCAACATGGTATCAGAGCTTCAGATTTGCAGCTGCTTGTTCTTGTTTTGAGATTTTGCATTGGAAGCAAATCTAGGGTTCTAAGGTTTTTTTTGGGTGGATTCAGCATACTCCATTTTTTGGGTTCACTTTGGGCTCAAATGGACAGTGCCATTGGATTCGTAGTGCCCAAAAACCCCTAAATCGACTGTCAAATTGTCAATTTTGGTTACAGTCAATTTGGAAGGCAAAATTTTTTTTGCCCTAGGGCCGTACGGAGCAAAAAATGCACAAAAATCGAAAAAAAATTAAAAAAAAAATTTTTTTTGGTTATTTTGCGGCCAGTATTAAACCACCACGCCACCAGAGCACCGCCCAACGGCCACCGCCCGGCCACTGCCACTAGCGGCTACCACCGACTGTGGCCAAGCGGCCACTGTCGCCCCTGCCGGCCCACCACCCGGTCTACTCCGCCCGAGCGCCGCCTGCAGCCACCGGCCGCACCCGCCACTAGCCATGCCACCCACGCCGCCACCTCCTACTGCCACCCCCGGTCCACCATGTGCCCTAGGGCCACCGAATTTTAAGCCCTTGAGGGCTATTTTTTTCTCTCCAACCCCCTATTATGTCATTTTTGGTCAAATGGGCATAACTTGGGCATCCTAGCTCCGTTTTTCGAATAGGAAGATGCGTTGGAAAGCTGAGAATGACACCAATCTGATGGTATAGAAATATTTTAAATTTTTTTACCAGTCTAGATATTTTTTACCAGTCAAAGTGAGGTCTTCTTTCTTCACTTCCGGGGTCATAGAAGATGCAAACGGACTCCGTTTTTCAAACTTGAATAGGCGTTGGAAAGCTCTCAACATGCTCTATTCAGTGATGTGATCTATTTTATTAGAATTTTCACTAGGTACATGAGAATTTTTCTTGAAGTATTTTTTGCTTATGCATTGCTTCCTTCTTCTCAGTTTGTACTAGGGTTTGGGTTTATCTTTTGTGGGGGGTGTTTTTTCTCTTGCTTTCTGTCATTTATATTAGAAAACTAGAACACCAAAACTCTCAAAAATACAAACCCTTCTGCATATTTCTGTCTATTCTGAAAGATCACATAATAATAAAAAACACAAGCAGGTACAGGTGCAGGGTTTCATGGCAGACTCTTCAGTTGAGCTACTCACATCACATAACTATCACACTTGGAAGTCTCGTATGATGAGGCTACTAGGTCATGAGGGTTATGGTCTTGTTTAGATGAGGTTCAGCCTCAGTTGCAGTGTCCTTTTGAGATTATGTAGCACAGGAACAAGATGGATGAGGCTATAGGTTTGTTATGCATGCATGTTTCAGACAGTCTTTTGTTTCACCTTGATGCTTTGCTCACTCCTCGAGCCATGTGGCTGAAGTTTGAGACACTTTTTGGGGCTGTTAATGAGTTCCGTGCATTACAGATTGAGGCAGAGCTGACTTCATTGTTACCTGATTCATTTCCCACTATTGAGGATTTTTTGAACAAGTTCAAAACTATCCGTACTATTTTACAGGGTTGTGGGAAGAACAAGATAGACACAAAGTGCATTTACTTGATTCTTTCAAAGCTTCGTGGTCCATTTCAGATATTTGCTTCCTCCTTCTACTCCACCATGGATGGTTTGGGTGCCAGTTTTACCATGCCTTCCTTTGATTTATTTTGTGAGCGATTGTCTCGGGAACAGTCTCACCTTTCTCAAATGGATATGCTCTCAGGTTCAAAGAGCAAAGCATTGGTTGCTCAGTCACCGAAGGGGAAACAGAAAGCAGAAACCAAGGCCCAAGAAAGATTTTGCAGGTAGTGAGCATTCCTCCAAACCGCCTCCTAAGTCTGATTCTAAACCACCATTTAATCCAAAACATGGGAAATCTTTGAAGTCTGGTGAGTCTTCCTCCAAGACTAAGGAGAAATTAGGAGACACTTGCAATTTTTGTGGCAAGCAAGGTCATCCAGTTTCCAGGTGTTGGAAATGATTAGAGGCTTTAGAGGAGGCCATGCAGCAGCAACACATCTCCTCACCTCCGTCTTCTTTTTCTTCCACCACAGGGAAGGGTCATGGTCTCACTGCACGAGCATCGACCAATGGGTCCATTTGGATTTTAGACTCTGGTGCTTCTCACCATATGACTCACACTCAGCAGTTGGTCACTTCTCTTGCCTCTTGTGGTACTTCACAGATTGCAGTGGGTGACACTTCACAACTTTCCGTCTTGGGTTCAGGTTCTGTCTCTTTGGATGGGGGCACTCTACAAGATGTTTTGGTTGTTCTTGACATTTCAATGAACCTCTTGTCCATTTATCAGATTTGCCACACTGGCTCTGGTAAGACAGTTGAGTTCTCACCACATGATGTGGTTATTCGGGACCTCCATGATTCTGATTTGGTTGTGGCTACTGGTAGTGTTGATACTGCATCTAGTCTTTACAGATTTGATAGATTTGCGCCTTCTAAGGGTATAGGTTCATCTCTTATAGCATATGCAGAATCGGTGAGTCAGCTTTGGCATGAGCGTTTGGGCCATGTCAATTATAGATATGTTCAGCAGATGAGTACACAGTCACTTGTTCTTGGTCTTCCACGGATTTCCTACACTAACGGTGTTTGTCATGGTTGTGTGCTTGGAAAGCATCATAGGGATCCCTTTCGGAAGGGAAATACTACTCGTGCTTTGGCACCCTTGGAGTTGATTCAAAAGTGACCTCATGTCATTTCCCACTCCTTTTTCAGGGGCCAAGTATGGATTCACATTCATTGATGACTTCTCCAGACGCACATGGTTGTACTTTCTTAAGTACAAGTCTGATGTCTTTGATTCCTTTCGTGTCTTCAAGACATTTGTAGAGAAGTAGTCTGGTCTTTCTATTCGGTGGATATGTACAGATAATGGGAGGGAGTATGTGAATCAAGCTTTCAGAGATTTTTGCACTGAGTATGGTTTACAACATCAGTTTTCTATTCCCTACACCCCTCAGCAGAATGGTATCGCTGAACGAAAGAACAAAACTTTACTGGAGATGGCTAATTATATGATTAAGTCCAGGTCCATGGATTCGTCTTTTTGGGTTGAGGCAGTCAATTGTGCCAACTATATTCAGAATCGGATGCCTCACAAGGCAATTCGATATATGACTGTTGAGGAGGCTTGGTCTCATAACAAGCTTGATATTTCATCATTTTGAGTATTTGGTAGTGAGGCATGGGCTTTTATTCCTGATGCTCAGAGGAGAGCTATGGAGCGGAAGAGTCGGCCCCTTATTTTTGTCAGCTACTGTGAGGATGTTAAGGCGTACAGGTTGTTTGATCCTGATTCTAGAGAGGTCCTATTTTGACGGGATGTTCAGTTTGATGAGTGCCTTCCTCCAGTTGATACCCTGTCTCCAGTGTCCACTTCACTACCTACTCCACCCACTACAACTCTTCAGGATTATTTTGAGGACTCTGATGAGGATATTGATGATCCCCCATCTCCACCTCCACTTGCCCCACTTCAGAGGCCCAAATGGGCTCACTTTACTATTGAGGTAGCAGGATCTATGGCCAGTGATCCTTCAGACACTTGTCGCACTCGTTCTCATACTACGGGTTCTAGTCTTTTGACTCATGCTCTTTCAGAGGATCCTTAGCGATTTTCAGAGGTGACAAGTCACCCTGAGTGGGATAGTGCCATGGAGGAGGAGTATTCTTCTTTGATGAGGAATAATACATGGGATCTTTGTCCTCTTCCTAAGGGCAGAAAGATGGTTCGGTGTTGATGGTTGTATCGTACCAAGTATGCTGCTGATGGTTCTATTGATAAGTACAAATCCCATCTTGTTGCGAAGGGTTTCTCACAGGTTGAGGGTATTGATTACTCCGAGACTTTTGCCCCTGTCACCAAGATGAATTCTATTCACTTTGTATTATCACTTGTAGCTTCTAGAGGATGGCTCATTTTTCAGATGGATGTGAAGTGTGCCTTCTTACATGGTGACCTACAGGAGGAGATCTATATGGAGCAGCCTCAGGGATTTGTTCATGATTCTTCTTTGGTTTGCAGACTTCAGTGTTCATTATATGGTCTCAAACAAGCCCCTCGGGCTTGGTATGAGAAGATGGACTCTTTTTTGCTCTCCACTGGTTTCACTCACTGTCATTCTGATCACACGGTCTATATTCAGCATCTTGAGGGTGAGATCCTAATTCTTGTGCTATATGTTGATGATCTTCTCATCATAGGTAGCTCATCCTCTATGATTCAAAATTCTCAGCTAGCCTTGATGGAGCAGTTTGAGATGACAGATCTTGGCCTTCTGTACTATTTCCTTGGTTTTCAGGTGATTCAGTCTTCAGAGGGGATCTCCATTTACCAGCAGAAGTATTCTTTTGATATGCTTCAGCGCTTTGGCATGCTTGATTGCAAGCCTGCCCCCACACCTTTTCAGTCAGGGGTTCTTTTGACTAATACTTGCCCCACTCCTTCAGTAGATATTACACTTTACAGGCAGTTGGTTGGCAGTTTGTTGTACCTGACTTACACTCATCCCAATCTTTCCTTTGTGGTTGGTCTTGTCTCTCGATTCTCACATGATCCTCATGAGAGTCATTGGCAAGCTACCAAGCATATTTTGAGGTACATTCAGGGCACCACTTCATATGGCATTCACTACACAGTAGGGGATCCTCACATTGTTGGCTACACTGACTCAGATTGGGCTGGTGATGTCAATAATCGGAAGTCTACTTCTGGCTTTGTTTTTTGTCTTGGCTCTGGTCCTATCACATGGTCGTGCAAGAAGCAGACTGCTCATGCATTATCATCTATAGAGGCTGAGTACCGCACTGCTGTGCTTGCTAATCAGGAGATTTTATGGCTTCGTCAGTTGATGACTGAGTTTGGTTTTCCTCCTGATAGTCCCACTATTCTTTGGTGTGACAATCAGAGTGCTATACAAAAAGAAGGAGTGGGAAATGACATGAGGTCACTATGAATCATTCTTCACAGGGTTTCTTCGATATAGGTCCATGGATCCATTTCTTCCCAAAGGGAGGAATATCATTTTCCGCTTCAAGATCTCCTTTTGGATTCTACATCAGGCATCTACCATTGTGACAGGAGTTTCTTCATTGTGGGGGGTGCTTCTTCTCTCTTTCTATCTCTCCTATGGAGATCATTGTATATGTACTTATATGATAGAAGTTGTCTATGGGGGGTATCATGTTATCCACCTCCTATCCTTCTTTCATTAGTGCATTGCATTCCTTCCTTGCATTCTATTTTGGGGAAGAGTTTTGTTCCCACTGGGTTTTCTCCTTTACCCCATTTCATTTAGTTTGCATTGATTTTGTACATGGGTACCTGATCTGGCCTTGTTGCTGGGACCCATTTCTTTTGCTTTCAGTAGCTTCTTCTAGGTTTTAGCCTCTCCCTATGTCTATCTTAAGGGGGGGTGTTAAAGTAATTGGGTGTTTACTTTATTAATTAAACAATATTTGTTTAATTATGTAAAGTACCCTTTCACCTCTTTTCACTTAAGCTAACATTAGGTACATAATAATTAATTATTTTATTAATTATTATTGTGCAAGCCTAGGGTTTTCCTTTTTAGGGTTTTCATCTATATGTAGTTGAAAACTATATTTTGTATCATTAATTCATTTTACATTTTGTGTGAATTCATGGCTCCACATTCTTGAGCATTTCCTTTGTTGCTTCTCTTTGTTTCTCCTTGTAATAGGTTATTTGCTTGCAAAGATCTTTTGGGCTCTTGTGGTGTTGTATCTTCTCAACTCCAACAAAATGTATAAGAGCCCCTAGTAGAGTGATTAAAGCCTTAAGTGGCTTTTTGGACGCTTGCCCAGAGCCATGTCCCTGAGTATTCACTAAAGAGCCAACTATTTTAGTAGCCCAAAATCCTTCTATTTGTTGGTACAGGAGGCCGGTCCTCTAAAGCCATCCCACACTTTCATGGTTCAAAGAAGAGATAGAAAATTCCTCTTTGGGGAATTTAGAGTTTGGTGTACTTGAGAAGTGAGTGTCGTGGAGGGGAACCAATGCCACCAAAATCCTAAGCTATCCACTCTGAATAGGTGCGACTGGATAAATCCAAGTGGGAACTCAACAAATATTGTCTCTACCAACCTAGTATTTGTGCTTGTATTGCAATAATAAAACAACATTTACAACCAAGAAAAAACTCAAGACATTATTTTGTATGTGTGTTTCTTTCAAACAAACAAGTTGACAAGCCTCACACTTGAAAAATTTCAACACTTCACAACTTCAGACCAAGCAACATTTTCAGACCAACTTTTTGTTGTGATTCCTGTTCAAAACCAGAAACTTGCTCCATTCACCTTGCATCATATTAGGCTACCTTTTTAAAACTTTTAGGCTTGACACCTTGTGGATTTTAGGATAGAAATCTCTATACCTTTGTACAAATCATTTCTTCAACAAAATATTATCATTTGACCAAGTCACTTTTTAAACTTAATCCTTTGTAATTTTGGTGATAATTTCCTACTCACAAGTCTAGTTGGGAAACTCACCTTGTCACTCTTTTTAGTTATCCTAGAAAAGGCCATTTGAAAATCCTATTTGAAATATTGGTTTACCCTTGGATGGTTAGTAATCCTATTCCTACATCTTTCAAAAGTGTTTAAGCCCTAAAGTTCACTATAGCTATCCATCACCTCTTAGTCATTTGCATCCTTCATACCACAACATTTTAGACCTAAATAAGAATTTACATAACATCCAATATTATCATTATCACTTTTAGTCGTGTGGCATACATCAAACATCTTTTATCCTCAAAAAATACCAAAAAAATAGTTGCATTATCTTTAGGCATACCTTATTCCAAAAATACCAAAAAAAAAAAGGTTGCATTATCTTTAGGCATACCTTATTTAAAAAAAAAACCAAAAACATAGTCTTAGTCTCATATCATCCACCTTTTCTTTGCAAGTCCTTTCATGGTTGAAAATAGGTCACAAAGAAGATGAGACATGGCTTTCCCATAGGACAATGAATTTGTTAACCCATTTTCAAACTCCTCACATGGGACACCTAGACCCTAAAAATACCTATTGGAGAAATTTTTCACTAGAGACCAAAATGGAAACGTTATCATAGAATAACTAGAAGTTGCTGCCCAAGATCCTGATTTTTCCTCTTTTGTGGATGAATTCTTTGCACAAGACCCTCAACGTTACCTAGCTAAACTATTGACAAAAGGTGCCACATTACCTCCCAATTTTGATGTCAATACATTATGAGCATCATCCACATCCATCAACCAAAATCAAGGAAAAAATACAACTATCTCTAGTAGCTATATGCCACAAGTTAATACATATATACCATTAAGAGGAAGCACCCAAGATGCAACACTAATTCACACCTCCTTATTTGGCACACAAGGCATTACACAAGGCACAATGCAAGGGATGATCTTTATTACAATAAAATCAATAACACAGTCCCTAAAATAGTCCATGTCACAACCCCTTGGTTCTACACCTAATCCATTTAACACAATAAACATATCTTCAAATCCATTTGGAGCATCAAGTGTTATGAATACCACATCATCAAATCCATTTGGAACATCTAGGGAATTGAACACCACGTTATCAAATTTTTTTGGCACAAATAAAAGGACTAGAGTTCATATTCATGGAAACAACATAACCACTAATGTGCCACAAGGTCCTAACAAAAGTGTTCCTCAAATAAATCCTCAAGGATCTTTCCAATTGAACACTCAACATTCACAAGGTCCAAATACTTCTAATATTTTTCAGACACAATCCATTAATTACATACTGACTCAAACTTTCACCTCACACATTCCAACTCATACTACACACATCCCTCAAATCCAAATTCCTACCTCGACTTACATCTTGACCATTACTCATACCATCTCTACTCTGAACAACACCAACATACCATCCCTTCAACACATTTGGCATTACTAAAATACAGTTGCAAACACCATAGATACAACACTCATACTATATGATGTCCTAGCCAATCAAATGTTGACTTTGCAAAAGAAAATAGAAACCATGACATTGTGAAATAAGAAAACTTACTCTATCCAAGAGTTATGTCCTTACCCATTTGATAGGACATTATACATGCCTCCTCTTCCTCCAAATTATGTCATGCCAAATTTACCTAAATATAAAGGAAGAGGAAACCCCATTGAGCATGTAAGGGAATTTTATATGACCTTGATTGACATTGCTTCAGAACAAACATATTTAATGAGACTATTTCCTAGGAGTCTCACAAGAAATTCTTTAGAATGGTTCTCCCACCTACCGGTAGGAATATGATCATGGGACAAACTTGTTGAAAAATTTATCACCCACTTTGCCTTCAATATAAAAAATGACATCACCATTGCTATCCTATGCCAAACTAAACAAGAAGAGGGTGAAGCTTTCATAAATTCTTCTAGAGATGGAGAAGTTTAGCTATCTGTTGTCCTATTGAAATTCCTGAAAAAGCAAAAAATTATCATGTTTGTGCAAAACCTGAACACAAACTTAAAATATGCATTGGAGGCTCATTGTTGTTCCACATTTTCTGACCTTGTTGAAAAAGGGGCTATCCTTAAGAAATCCCATATCATTAAAGGGGAAATTAAATCTTTTACCAAAACACATCATGCTCAGGGAACATCAAAGGAGAAGAACAAGTTTTGGTCCCGAAACAAGAAT
This sequence comes from Sequoiadendron giganteum, assembly GCA_007115665.2. Taxonomy (NCBI): domain Eukaryota; kingdom Viridiplantae; phylum Streptophyta; class Pinopsida; order Cupressales; family Cupressaceae; genus Sequoiadendron; species Sequoiadendron giganteum. The sequence continues at coordinate 333,407,166 of CM021103.1, read as the reverse complement.
GTAACAAACGAGAGAGTTGTAGACGCAAAAGTTGTGAATAGAACAAGTCACACATTGAATCTCAACAAACCCATCACGAACAATAACACACCAAATGTTTCCAATAAATAAGCTAACATGATACAAAATAATCAACAATAGGGACCCCTAAGACAACTAAGACAATACACTCCTTTACTAGAACCAATTGAATTTTCCCTCAAGAAGCTAGTACAATCAAACCTCATATAGCTCCCAGAGCCCAAACCATATGACCCATGCCAATTCAAACCCTCTTGGTGCAATGTCAATTCCTTTTGTGACTACCACCACATCAAAGGGAATTGTTACCAATTTTTTGCTACATCTCAAATGGTGGAGCTGATTTAAATGCTGTTATATTTTAAAGTGAAAATGTAGTTATTTCTAAATATGCTTGAGTGCTATTTTGCACTTCGTGTTAGTTCATTAAGTGACAGTTATGCTTTATAAAGAGGAATCAGAGTTTCAGAACTTTCTATTCAATGATTTATAGTCAAATGAAGTACAGGACCGAGCATTAAATAATAAAGCTTTTCAAATTCTTTCATTTATTTCATAAAGTGGTTCATATTTACAACATAAGTCATTTGATTGCGAGAATACAAATGCTAGTACAAATTTGCATTGAGATGCATTTTTTCTTTTCCAAATGAAAAGAAAAAAGAATGAAATCAAATATCCACACAAGCCGTGGATGTGACTTTCACAGTGCATCATAAACAACACACTACACTATGGAAGATGCATAAAGGAAAAATCACATAAGTACAAACATAATCATCATTACCTGATTGGTTGATGACCAACGTAGAAGTGGTGCACCATTTGTCTTCTTCGAGCTTCATTGACTTGTAGGAAAGAAGAGAGGGATGTTAGAGGCTCCGACTATGAATATACCTATAGGAACCATCAACAATAATGTACTATGCTACTAATCATGCATTGAAAGAATCAAGAAAAAGTGCAGAGACATGAGCTCAAGGAGAAACATCAACACGATCATGATAGATTGTTTTTTTCTTATGCTAACACTGTTTTTTTCCTTGTGCAGGTATAGGAAAAGCCATGTAGCTGTTTATCTTTTGAGGACCAAGCATGTGGGAAAAAACAGGCTCCCACAAGGGTAGAGCCCGACATGCTGCCCTTGTATGTTACAAGAGGGCTGAGAAAGGAAGATGCAATCATCATGCTCTTTTGAGCTTTACAACTGAACAAGCGAGTGAACTACCATACATTTATAACAATCGGATCAACATATAGAAGTGAAACTTGTAAATGAATGCTAATTGGACAACTTGTTTTAGCTGAAACCATCAATCTATCATGTTTTTCTAAAAGGTTCGGGCTGCTATTTTTTTTAAATAATGTTTTGCTGTTTTTAAGACTGTTCGTTTTGTAGTGTTGTTTCATATTTTCTGTTTTGGAACAGCGGTGTCCTATCTTTTAAATGATAGTGAACAGTGCAAGTTATGGGGTTATGTCAAGAATGGGTAAATACATGAAGAGTTTGTTGCCAGAATGCAAATAACTAACAAAAAAATCAGTTTCAGTTTGGCTGAGAATGTAAAATACCTCACTATTTTGAAAAGAGGGCCAAGAATTTATTGTTTTAGACATCTGTGCTGTTCTATTAGTTAATTATTTTGTCACTCAAACTTTATCTCCAAAAATTTACAATTATCAGGTAGGTTTTCGAGGATTCACATACATGAGGATTAATTTTAGAACAAACAACATGTATACTTTGGACATGGTATGAATGAGGGTTTGGGGTGCATAAGAGACAAACTGAACAAGTAATTTACAGTTTAGATCAAGAAGATTTATGTGTGCAAGGAAGAAACAACACGAAGATGACAATTTAAAATATGAACAAAGGATACGTTTTTAGAAATCTCATGAAACCGTGTGAGAGTTATCAATAGTAAGGTGAGGTAAATATGTGTTCTTAGAATGTTATACACCCAGGTGGGGTTTTGTCAGGAAATGAGGTTTTATACAGTACTCTCATGTTTGAGCTTAAATATAATAGAAAATGCAGGTTTAAACATAGATTTCTTCGAAATTCTGAAAATACCCATGGTGGGGTTTTGCAAAAAATAGAATTCACAGTGTTTCCATGGTCGAGTTGACATAAAAAATACATTCGGAAAGGTATTTTCTTCACGAATGACAAAAACCCACATACATATTTTGCTAAAGAAAAGATTTTATTCATATACAGAGATACCCACATGGGGTTTTCAACAGGAATGCAGATTTACCATCTTTTTCAGTTACCCATATGTGGGTTTAAAAAAAAAAGCAAAACAATGTAGTTTCCAGAATACCCACATGGGTTTTTACATTTTTTTTTTTTGGAAATGCCTGATAATGTATGGGTTGAGCCCAGTGAGAATTTCAGTTACTCTTCAAGAAAGAATGAGGAGAGTTCTTCAAGTTTCGCTGCATAGGAGAACATAATCAAGAAAAAATTGCATAGATTGCGAGTTTCTTCATAAGAAAACCATCAGTTAACTATGACATGCCGCGGCCTGTTAAGGAGATATGCATAGAATTTCACAAAAAGCAAGCTTTAGCTTAAAGAACTCATGGTGCAACCAATCAATGGGCCTGTATTTGTCTAGGAAATAACAACTATTTGCAGAAGATAAAGCTTGTGAGATTCAATATGGAGAGATAAAATACAGAGAAAGAGTTTTGAAAGGAGGAACTTACCCTTATGTTCGTTGTTCTAGAACTCATAGGCTACGCCTAGTTCATTTTGGAGCTTATAATGCATGGGCCAGCTTCACCAATGGCACCCAAGGTGGAAACAAGGTAAGCACAATGGAAAATTGCAAAGGAAATCAGAGAAGAATAGAGGAGAAGCCGCGACATTATGGCCTATTTTTTCAGCCTTCAAAACAATGGAAAAGCCATCATAGGGTAAAACTTAACTCACCTTTTGCCTTGTCATGGATGAGTCGACCAAGCTGATGAAAAAACAAAAGTCTCCAAGCACTCCAAGTAAACAAACCCTAGTTCATGGTGGCGGCTCTTGTAGAGAGTTTCTCTCAAAAAAGACATAAGGTGAAATGATGCGAAATACTAGGGCTTGTTTGGAGTTTTGATCTTTAGGGTTTCCCAAGTCCTAGGTCGACTTTAGGGTGGATGATTTAATTTATGAGTATTGAGATAATATGCTATGAGGGTCGAGTAATGTGGCTAAGGCATTTCATTCTATAGTCATACCTTGGGGATGGTCATGCTTTAGTCACATCTTTTGATTAATTTTTAGAAATTAATTAAACTGTTTTGGCTTAGGCATATAAATCAAATGAAATTCATGAAAGGTCATTAGCTCAATATGCATTAGGATTAAGAATGGACATAGGGTTTATTTTGTTTTTTAATTGTTTTTGGAGAAAACAATGAAAATATGTAAGGAGGAGTTTGTATAATTTTATGATTTTTTATAGAAAAATCAAAGCTTGTGAAGGAGATATAAGGTGCTATATACAGAAGATTCTAAAATATTTAGTTGTAAAATGGAATAATAGAAAAACTGCATCATGTAAAGCAGAAACAAATCAATGCTTTATAAATTGCTTTGTTTTCTTGCTATTTTTAGCAGTTAAGCGTTGACTTTCTCCTTGGTCGGATTGGAGTTTTCAGTTGGAGAGATAAGGTGTTTTTCTTGCTTTAAAAGCAATTTTTTGCTTTTTTTAGAAGCCTGACAGTTGATGCATGCAAAAAGTGTGACTTTCCACTTTTATGCTGACTTGTTGCATTGTTTTTGGGACCTTTTCCTTGAATTTTTTATAAAGGCTCGGATAAGGGTTTGAGACATATTTTTTTGGGGAAAAACTTAGGGTTTCCGAGTTTAGTCTATTTTTGCTCTTACACATTTTTGAGCTGAAACTGTTTTTGTACTCAGTGAGATTATTTTCTGGCATACTCCTACAGTGAATAAAAAAGTAGCATTCCTATCTATCATTTTGTGTCCATTTACAGTTATAGTTTGATGTTTATCTTGTGATTTCAATTTAAGAAGTCCTTGTTATGTCCTAGGCTATAGTTTGATGCAGAAAGGTGCACATATATAGGTTGCATGTCATGTTTTGAACAGACCTTCATTCAAAGTACTTATGTAAATTTATTCTTGAGAGGTGAAATCTTTGTTGGTTTTTGAGCACTGTTTGTGAGGAAAATCCATAATAGTCTTTAGTTCATCATCCAATATTAAAAAAATCAATTCAAAATCATAGGTTTTAATTTTCTATTTTCTCTCTATCCTTTTCCCACGAAGATTATTAGAATGGGATCATCATACAGAGAACCAGCTCACTCTGGAGATTCTTTTTCCTTATAGATCACCCACGTCTGGAAAGAGTTTCAATGTTGCAATAGATAGTCTAATTTTTTGCAAATCTGATGAGGTGCATATTTGATTGCTAATAGGAATAAGACCCTTCCATGTCATTAGTTGAAGAACATGATTCAAGACCTAATTGAAAATGGCACCATAGAGGTCGAGGGACAACAACAAACTTCTAATAAAGACCATACAATTTTCAAGAATCCATTGCAAGACCATAGAAAATTCTCCAATTCAGGTCAAAAGATAGACCACCATGCCAATTATATTAATCCCTCTTTTTTCTACACAATTATTAACCACCTTCGAGCTGCTGGTGATCATGTTAACACAATCACCATTAAGAAGTAACATGAAATTTCCTGTAGGGCTAAAGTTACCATATTTGGTCCTCCTCCAAAGCAACCACAATCTAAAAACCAATACAATATTGTTAACCAATTGGGAAAGACACCCACACATATTTCCATCCTTGAGCTTCTACGCATATCACTTGAACACAAATCCATCCTCGATAAGGCTTTGAAAGAAACCTTTGTCTCTATTGACTTGGACGTCAACCGATTTGAAGCCATGGTTGGATACTTGGCCAACTCTCACCATGTCTCCTTTTCTGAAAAAGATCACTCTACACCTAATTCAAACCATCATGACCCATTACACCTTGAGGTCTTCATAAAAAAACACAAGGTAAGACGAGTCCTAGTAGATGGTAGAGTTGGATTGAACATTTGCACTTTAAAACTGGTAAATACATTGGGCCTCTCTGAAACATGTGTGGATACAACTAATAGAATTTTCATCAAAGACTATGATGACAAAGAACGTTCTTTCAAGGGCGTTATCACAATGCCTATTAAGGTTGGATCGATAATACTAGATACCACATTCCAAGTCTTGAATCTTGAGCTACCATACAACCTAGTCCTCAACTGACCATGGATCCATGCCATGAAAGTCATTCATCCATATACCATCAATGTCTGAGTTTCCTCATGAAGGAATTGAAATTACAGTCGTAGGAGATCTTGACCCCTTTCAATATTGCAACAACCTAAGAGGGACTACTCAATTCCAAGTGTCTGCCAACCAAGAAGCCTTATCATCTCACCACATTGATCCATATTCATTGACCAATTCATCTACTCCATTTATCGTGCCATCAAACCCCAAGGTCCAAGTCCATGACATGGGATGTGGAGAAAACCGTATGGATAATCTACCGATGAACGGAAATGCTAATGCCACTAAGAAGGTTTAGAATTCTAACACCGATGCATGCCAAGATAGCTACAGAAGGACCACAAAAAGATGGTCGTGCTTATATTGAAACCTTTTGGAACCTTGATGATACATCAACCTTTTCCATATATACTTCCACTCAAGCTTTTCATATCTATGATAACCCTCTTTTTGATCATGAACCTTATGAGGATATCCAATCATCATCCATCCATCCCACCTACCCTAGACTAGGATATGTATCTCCTATTGTCACCTCTACCAAGTCATCTTTCCAAGTCATTAAGGATGTGCAAGCTTCCTTTGACGCTAGCAATAATGAAAAGAATAGTCCCAAAGACTCCATTGATGGCATCACCACTCCCGTTCATCCACTAAACATTCTTGTCACTTTTTCTACTTCCTCCATCTCACTCACACCCATCCACATCAAAGACATGGATCAACAAGACATAGCTCAAGAAAAGAATAAAGGAAAATCTCCAATGAACGAGCTATCTTCAAAAGGAGATCGATCATCAAGAGACATAATGAAAAGAATAGAAGATCAATACAAGTCCCTTAGCTAAAATAAAAAGCTATTGGACAAATCAAAAACAAAAGAAGATCAAGACAAGTCCCTTAGCAAAAATAAAAATATTTTGGACAAATAAAAAGTGAAAGAATATCAAGACAAGTCCCTTATCCAAAATAAAAAGGTATTGGACAAATCAAAAACAAAAGAAGATCAAGACGAGTCCCCTAACCAAACTAAAAAGCTATTGGACAAATAAAAAATAAAAGTCAAAAGTGAAAGCAAGAAAAATTCAATCTCCAAGTATGCCTCTCCATAAAAATTTACTGGGGTGATCTATCAAGGAAAAAAGTCAAAAAAGAGCTTGTTGATCCAAGGTCTCCATCCACGTCACTCTCACTCATACCATATATTCCATTCCACACATCCATGTTCACATATCTATCATATCACACCATTGGTGATGTCTTTCAATGTATCTTTGATGATGGCCCCTTCACGTACTCTAGCTCATTTGTCACCCAAGCTCCTTTTCATTTGAATCCTATTGGCCCATGTAGTGTGCACATTAGGGATCTTACCCTAGCCTCTTTTGTCTACCACATCTATTGTTTGCCATATTTACCACTTGCACTCGTCATCCAAATTGGGTCCTTCTATCTAGTATGGTCATTGAAATAGGATCAGGGCATTATTGAGGCAGTCTATGGATTTGGTGTTTATCAATTCTATACCTAGCTTCAGAGAGCTAGGCTAAAAGTCCTAAAAAAATAACAAAAATAAGAAAAGGTCCTAAAAAATACAAAAAATGGGAAAAAGTCCTAAAAAATACAAAAAAGGTGAAAAGTCCTGAAAAATACAAAAAATGGGAAAAAGTCTTGAAAAAATACAAAAAAATGAGAAAAAGTCTTGAAAAAAATAAAAAATCATAAAAATAGTAAAGAAATTTATTTTGTCCAATTGTGAAAACCACATCAATAGCACTTTGGATAGGTACAATAGTGAAAACCTAGAAAATAGGTGCCATGTGTAGTCAGTCTTTGCTTTGTCATCTACTATCACTCTATCTAGTCTTCTTCCCTGATTCATACTAATGCCTTTACCTTCCATCATCTCCCATTTAACATCTATCATCAAGACTTGTCATCTTTATCATGACTTCCAAGCAGTTGATGTCTTGCTTCCTTTCTCCTCCATCTTCCATCCACAATAAACCCTTGTCCCATCCCATCCCTATTGGTTAGTCTTATACCCGACTAGGGGCAATTTCCTAACACCGAACTTCATTGGATTCTACACTTGTCATTGGAGGTCAAAACATTTCAAAAAGAAAAAAAAATCAAAACATTTCAAAAAAGACAAACAAAAATATCAAAACATTTCAAAAAGACAAAAAAAATGCAAAACATTTCAAAAGCAAAACATTTTCAAAAAAAAAAGATCCAAAAATAAAAAAAATGAAAAATCCAAAAATTGTAAAACAACAAAATCCAAAAAATCATAAAATGACAAAACCCCAAAAATCATAAAACAACAAAATCCAAAAATTATAAACGACAAAATCCAAAAAAATTATAAAATGACAAAATCCAAAAAAAATTATAAAAATTCAAAAATCCACAAAAAAAATGAAACATTTCAAAACCCAAAAATATTTAGATAACTTTCAAAAATCCCAAAAACAGAGTCAAAGTTAGTCATGTTAGTCTTTTTCATTGTCAAACTATGTTTCCTTTGCGATTGGATGTAGGCAAGGCCATCTGTCGATGTGCTCCCAAGGCATTAGGTCAGTCTTTAGGTGTTGTCAAATAAAATCATGATTTAGTCCTTTATCATTAAAAAAAATCAAGAGTCATGTTGAACTACAAGGTCTATGCACATTGCTACGTAGGCAAGGCCATCTGTCGATGAGCCCTTGAGGACCCCTAGGTTTGTCTTTTAGGGTTCATCGGATCATTTAAAATAAATCGGACAATGTCAACTCCGACGTGACATAATTATCTGCACTTCAAATACAAATTCTGAATCAACATGACAAGAAAGCCAACAAGTCTCCAAATAAAATCAATCATTTGTCAAATCAATCAAACTAGTCAAATTGATCACAACCAATGGTCTTATACAAGATGTGTCCTTCCTGAAACCATACCTTTGTCACTATAACACTTTTTCATTTGCCTTATACAAGTAGTTGCATGATTGAAACCAGACTTGATGTGTTATATGACATGTTTCTTCTCCTAAAACTAGGCCTTGTCACAATAGTTGACCCATTGCTCACTTCGTCCCTTAACAAATTGGCAAACACTTATTGGCAAACAATTTGAACGACAGTTGACCTTGTTGGTCTATTTTTTCTTATCTTTTAGATTTTCTTTGGTCATGTTACTAGCCACCTTGAGGATGTCCCATGAAGGATTTAGAGGAGAAATGATGTCTCATGACTTCTTTGTCTTTTGATTGTTGTCTATGGTTTGTCTTGACAAAAAGATTGCAGAAACTTTGCCCTAAGTATGAGTTAGGACATTCCTTGTCTATGACTGTCTGTTTTATAGATGGATGACCTTTCACACCTTGGTCTATGTCATTCCATCGTGTTTCTTGTCCATTTGTCATATTTTACCACTCTATGATGATAAAGCACTTTGTAAAGCACAAGAAGCTTCATCCCTTTCATTTCCTTCATATCTCTTTCTTTTCATCTATCATTTCTTGCATCATCCATTTTCGTTCATCATTTCATTTCTTTCTTCATCATCCTTATCTATTTTCCTCTATCATTTATGTCCTTCATCTTCTAGTCCTCTCATCCATTTCAAGAGCACACTTGTGTTCTTTGAACCTTCATGTCCTCTCAAGGGGGAATACCTCTACCTCCTCCTCATTCTTCCTTACACTGGGTCATATATTTTTCTTTGAAACAACACGACAGGCTGCATTGTCTCAAAGAGGGAAAAAATGTAGACATTCAAAAAATTTCCTCACAATCATCCTATTTCTCATCTATTAATTAAATGGATATTATTATTTGTTTAATTAATCCATTTAATATTTTCTTCTATTCATTGATCAATTCATTATAAGCATTCATCTATTTGCATAGTCAATCATTTATCCATTTATCCATCCACATAATCAGTCACTTATCCATTTCATATTAATCATCAAAATATTCATACATGAACCTTTATCCATTTACATATTTCATTAAAATTTAAAATATAAAATCATTTAAGTATATATATCCATTTTCATTAAATCAATCATTTAAATTCATAAATCCACTTTAAATATAATTCTAAACCTACATTATATCATAAATCCACGTATATATTTCTCTCATTTCAATCAATTTCAATTAATTTCAATATGCATTTCTCCACTTCAGTCTTTTATCCCTCATCTCTCTCGTAACTTGAATTCACCCCGTGAATTCATCTATAAAAGCCCTTTCTTCTCACTAATTTTTTTTTTTAATTCAATTTCGATCATACTTTCAATTTCAACCAATTTTGTCTTTCGTTCATCACAACTTCTTGTTGCATTTTTGCTCATAAAAATCTGAGATCATTAAATGCATAAATCAAGATCATGGTGAAATAGGAAAACAATGGAGCCGATTTTCGCTTTGAATGCATTTGTTTTAGTTTTTGCATAGTTTACTTATTGCCTTTGTATTCATTTGGAAAGGATTTATTGATGTAATGTTGGAAATTCTTTGAATTTGGTTATAGTTTCAATTAATTTTTAGTTTTCAGCATGTACAATATCTATCAGCTTAAGGGTGTTGATGGTCATTGCTTTATTTCTCAAATTAATGATAGTTGGTTATGGCACTAGAGGATGTGTCACATGAACTTTGATAATCTGGTCAAAATTAGTTTTGTTCATGCAGTGAGATGCCTACTAAGAATCACAAAACCTATCAATGTTGTTTTCAAGAATTATCAATTTGGAAATCAAGTAACGAGTAATTTCAAGGGAAAGGAACAATCTACTACCAGACTATTGGAATTAATATCTACAGATCTTTGTGGTCCTACAAGGGTGAGATGTCTTCAAGGTGATAGGTATTCCATGATTTTGATTGAGGATTACTCTAGAATGACATGGGTTACTTTTCTTAGAGAGAAATCTAATGCACTAGATAGCTTTAAAGAGTTTAAAGCTATGGTTGAGAATGAAATGAATTTGAAAATTAAATGTTTGAGGTTCGATAGAGGTGGAGAATTCACCTCCAATGAGGTTAACATATTTTATGAAGTTCATGGAATAAAGAGGCACTTGTTTGCCCTTAGAACTCCTCAGGAAAATGGAGTGGTTGAGAGGAAAAACCAGACTATTCAAGAAGTTGCTAGAACTATGATGAAAGAAGCAAACCTACCAAAAGTCTACTAGAGAGAAGAAATTCATACCATTGTTTACATACTTAATAGAGTTCAAGCTAAAGCTAACAACACAAAGACTCTCCATGTGTTAAGGTATGGAAGGGTTCCTACTGTCAAGTACTTTAGAGTGTTTTGGAAGAAAATGTTAAATCAAAAGAGATGAAAACAACTTAGGAAATTTTTGATGAAGGTGTCTTCCTTAGATATTCTACTAAAATAAAATCTTACAGATGTTACAAGAAAATACAGAGAAATATTATTGAGAGTGAAAATGTTAAGATTGATGAAAATTTGCAGAATTCAATTGTTGTTGATCGATGTGTATCATATGAACATTGGATGAAGGTAATGGAAGAAGAACTTATGAAAATTGAGAAAAAATAGACTTGAGAATTGGTTCCTAGATTGAAAAACAAGAACATAATTAGAACTAAGTGGGTTTTGAGAAACAAACTAAATGAGAATGGAGAAGCAGTAAGAAATAAGGAAATACTTGTGTGTAAGGGTTACTCACAAGTGGAAGGAATAGAATTTGAGGAAATTTTTTCCCTAGTGGCTAGAATGTAAGCTATTAGAATGTTTTTGGCATTTTCAACATACAAGGAATTTAAAGTTTATCAAATTTATGTAAAGTCTACTATTCTAAATGGTGAACTAGAAGAAGAGGTTTACATGTAACAGCCAGAAGGATTTCAGTTTTCATATCAACCGGATATGGTGTGTAAATTGAAAAAGACATTGTATGGATTGAAGCAAGCTCCTAGAGCTTGGTATGGAAGATTGGACATATATTTGATACACCAAGGATTCAGTAAAGGCACCACATATAGTAATATTTACTTCAAAATTGAGAAGGAAAAAATATTGATAGTGGTTGTGTATATGGATGATATTAGCTTTGGAGGAAATGAATATGTGTAAGAAATTTGCAGAAGAGATGCAAAAAGAGTTTGAGATGTAAATGTTTGGGGAGATGAATTTATTCCTTGGGCTACAAATAAATCAAATAGATAAAGGAATTTTCATTTCACAGTCAAAGTATGTCAATGAGATTTTGAAGAAGTTTGGAATGAAAGACTCTAAATTGGTATGCACTCCTATGGTGACTGGTTGTAAATTGAGAAAAAATGATGATTCAACTAAGGTTGATAAGAGAATATATAGATCTATGATTGGTGGACTGCTATATCTAACTGCTACTAGACCAGATATCATGCATGCAGTTTGTCTTGTGGCTAGATTTCAAGAGGATCCTAAAGAGACACTTGTTGCGACAGTGAAGAGGATACTTAGATATTTAAAAGCCACTCCAGATGATGACTTATGGTATCCCAAGGATACTTATTTCACATTAAATTCTTATACAAATGCAAATTGGGATGGTTGTGTTGATGATAGGAAAAGTACAAGTGGCGGTGCATTCTTTCTTGGATGCAAGTTGGTGTCATGGTTAAGTAAGAAGCAAGATTCAATTTGTTTGTCCACTACAGAGGTTGAGTATATTGCAGCAACATCTTGTTGCACACAAGTTTTGTGGATGAGATAGACATTGAAGGATATCAGAGTAGTGTATTATGAGCCCATATCTATCTTTTGTGATAATACAAGTTTTTTTAGCATTTCAAAGAGTCTAGTGATGCATTCAAGGACAAAGCATATACCCATTAGGTATCACTTTATGAGAGAGAAGGTTATGGAGAATGAGGTGAATCTTGAATATGTACCTACAAAGGATCAGATTATTGACATATTTACTAAGGCTCTTCCTAAGGATACTTTTGAGTATCTTAGAGAGAAGTTGGAGGTTATTGCCCCTCCTTTGAACTAGATGCATATGGAGATGCATCAGTCCAATGGATCTATGGATTCATATATTGTTTTTTGGACTGATGTTGGTGGCTACCTCTCAAGGGGAGTAGGTAGTGCCATGTGTTGTCATTATTGCAATAAGGAATGTTGTCATTGTGCAGAGTTGATAATTTTGTTGGGTGTAATCCTAAGGGGGAGTATTCAGAGAAATTATCTTGGTTTAGTGTCAAAGGGAGAGAACAAAACAAAACATTTTATGCTTTTCCATTGATGTCAAAGGGGGAGAAAGAATCATGTGAAATTTTTTATCTACTTAGGTGGAGAGAAAAAGAAATCACGAGAAAGTGTATTTAGAGTAGTTGTGTTGTATTTGATGGTTTTTCACATCATGTGTTGCCATCAATAACAAAGGGGGAGATTTTTGCAAGTATGAAGTTTTTTTCATCAATGTTAACAAGTTGGTGTTGTCATTGATGTCAACTATGTGTTGAGGAATATTGTTGCAAGATGAAGATGCCAAAGATACTAAGAAAACTAATAAAATAATGAAATAGGGTGTTGTAGAGGTGTTTTGGTTTTGATTCACATTTATTTTAGATTGAAGATCTGCTTTTGTGGTATGGATATGTTGGTTAGAGTTATTAGAGTTTTTATATCTATAATTTGGGCTTCTAGATCACTAGTCAGAGGAAGTTGTGTTCACCAATATTTGAATTGGTTTTTTAGCATTGTACAAAGGTGTCTAGGAGAAATGTATTTGCTCCAAATTTCTTCATAGTTTCTTTTCATGACTTATGGTCTTGAAGTAGAGTTAATAGTGTTTTTCTCTTGTGTATTTCAAGAGGATTCATGGTTAGTCATATTAGAAGGTCTTTTGAGTTACAAAGTATTGTAGTGTTTGGAAGTGTTGTATGGATAAACAATATGATAATAATCTTCAGGTGAGATTTGTTGTGAAGGATTTTTCTAGTTTTCAAGATGTTCTTGGATCATGTTCAAGTGAATTTTGCTGTCCAAATTTTTTGGATTGATTTAAGGAAGCGTGTACTTAATGTTTAATGTGTTTTCATGGGTAATGATCAACTTGGTGTTTACACTACATTCAAAGATGTTGAAGTATTAATAAAGGCGTAGCATGGCATGTGAGATTTTATTTAGATCCTAGTTAAGTGTTGTTTTGGTCCAATTTCATTCTTATCCACTGTGGGAATGTTTAGTGCTGACCTAATTTGAAATTGCAAAGTGTGAAGCATGTATTTCCAACCTTGGAGAAAGTTTTCAAGGTTGAGGATGGTATAAGTATGAGTCAAGAGGTTGAAGGTTGTCAAGATAGAAAGTATAGAATTGTGGGATGCAAGTGATGAAATTTTTTGAAGGGTAGAGTGTGAGTTTGAGTAGAGCAGTGTGAAATTCAAAGTGTTGGACTTCTGAATGTAGTGAGTTGAAGGTGTCAGAAATATTTCAAACAAGGTTGTCAAAGTGTTGGAGAATTTGTGGTGGATTCCTTGTTGCATTGAGAAGTTAATCTCTCTATAACATTTCTATTTTATCGTCATTGTTTCTTTCTATGATAGTGAGCCCTGGTTGTGAGCCTTTTTGGATAGTGTGTCCTATTTTGGTAGTGAGCCCTTGTACCATTTTTGCAATTACATATATTGTGAGCTAATCCTCACCATGGTTTTCCCTCATTGGGTTTTCCATGTGAAGTTGGTGTTCTCTTGTGTATGGTATCGTTATTTCAGTTTCAGTTATCTTCATTTCATGATTAATCACTTGAACAAAATAAGGACTTAATGAATGTTTGTGGATCTGATTATTGTTGATGGTTTTAGTATTTTAATTGCTATAAATGATTCACCCCCCTCTAAGTCATCTTGTTCATTCAACAGAGAGAATAAAATAGAGACCATATAGTTCCCCAATGGAGATTCTCCTCCATTTTTGGTGAATGCTCGAAACAAGAATCTAAAGATGATCCAAGATCCCTTAACAATATTCCTCCCCTTAGTAAGAAACATAACCAAGGAAATATTCAGGATATATTCCCACTCCTAAAAGGAAAGTGTAGGAAGAATGATGAAAATGTTTGATGTCTCTGAACTCTGCTCAGGTGTCCTCATGTCAATGCCAAATTTTTTCACCATCAAATTAGGTGTTGTTGGCCACACTATAGAAAATGACAATCCATAACCTAGTGGAGTTGGATGTAGAAAAAAATATGAAGACAAAGATATCTTCTCTAAAAACAAATGCACCTCCTCCAAATATTTCTCAATAGTAGCCACAGTCATGTCAAACTATGAGGAATGATTGTGTGGGTAAAGAACAAGAGGGTAAAAAGGTTCTACCTCAACATCTGAAGAATTCAAAGCAACTTCATCAAAGAGAATATGTATGCACTCAATTGTGTCCTCCAAGTCGGCAAGATAGGACTCACAAAAGAAACCCACAATTTCTGTCAAGTACTCATCCCAAGTAGTTGTGTTTGGAAGACAATGAATGTCACGTTACACTAATTCAATAGAAGCCATATATGTAGCAATACCGATATCATAAAAAATGACAATCAATGTAGGAGATGTAATATCAACACATCTCTTGAGTCGTAGTTGATAGAATACCAAGATTCACTTGACCATACTAAATCTTCTAAAAAATGTTCACACTAGATGCCTGAGTGTGTACATCAGCCAAAGTAACATTAGAGGAAAAATGTGAGAAGGTGTATGCTTGGGATTGGTGATCTGCCTCCACAACTGCAATAATATCTCTGCTATGCAAATCTTGAATAATTACAAAATTTGGTGTGAACTCAACACTCTTTCCTTCACCACCATGTTTTTGAAATGATCAAGAAAATTGAGAGGGGGGGTGAATCAATTGTAGAAATTTATACCTTCAAAAAAATTCAACAATAATTAGATCCACAAGCATTCATTGAAACCTTATTCAGTTACTTTGATTAAACTTGAGGTGTAGATAATGGAAATTGAAATCACAACTTCCACATAAGAACACTATATTTACGTGGAAAACCCAAAGATAGAAAAACCACAGTGAGGATTAGCTCACAATATAAAGAAGTCCAAAATCGAATACAAAAGCTCACTTCCAGAAAGGCTCATTGCCATAATAGGACACACTATCCAAAAAAGGGCTCATAGCTATTTGCTCACTACCATAGAAAGAAAACACGAATATAGAAGAAGAATGTTACATAGAGAAACACATATCAATGCAACAAGAATTCCACCACAATTGCTCGCACACTTCCATAGTCTCACATGAAAGATGTTGGATGCCTTCAACTCACTGCCTTTGGAACCCTAACATGAAATTCACATTGTTTTTCTCAAATTCGCATCTCATTACACTTCACTCGCAACAATATTGCATCTATCTTGCTTATTACTCTTTCACCCACACTCTTGCATCAACATCATACATATTTATATCAACCTCTTCTTCAATTTTTTTTTCCAATGTTGGCCACTAGCCATTATACATTAAAATTTGAAATAGGTTGGCACCCATGTTGGCTTTTAGTTGTTTATGTGTTAGTTTGTCCTTTATGCCAAAATTGTTTTATGGTGTTCATGACACTGGTTCTATTCTTTGGATTGATGACTGCAAGATATGTAGATTCACAAATTCACATGGTTGGTAATATGCAGATGACATCTTATCACTTTGATACGATCTTGATATATATTGATAATCTTGATATATATTGATGTTGACATTGTTTATCATTGTGACAGGGCATGCATTTTCTTCAGGTATATTTGACATTGTTATCATTACAAGTCTCAGGTATATTCAGATTGATCATTTTCAGGTTGTGGTATATTCAGATTGATCATTTTCAGGTTGTGGTATATTCAGATTGATCATTTGCAAGTTTTGTTTAAGTGATATATGAGTGGCACATCTT
Organism: Sequoiadendron giganteum; assembly: GCA_007115665.2. Classification (NCBI taxonomy): domain Eukaryota; kingdom Viridiplantae; phylum Streptophyta; class Pinopsida; order Cupressales; family Cupressaceae; genus Sequoiadendron; species Sequoiadendron giganteum. The sequence goes on along the minus strand of CM021103.1, from coordinate 333,390,898 downwards.
ATGTTTATACAAAAATATACAAGTTTAAGTCACTTGTATATATTCTCTTCATTGATTATTTGTTAAAAGGGTATGTATTGTCTTCAAGACACAAATGATATATTAATGTGCTAATATTTACAAGGCTTTGAGCAACCTATTTTGGAATCTTGTTTGATCATTTGTCAGATACATATGTGAAAGTCACTTTGTGGCTTGAAAGCATTAAGAAAATAGTCACATTGTATTCATGTGACATCGACATTATTAAAGTTTTGATTATTGACATCTTAAAGGTTTTATTTTTTGCAAAAACAAGGTATCAATGTTGTTTTAAATAATGGTTTGGGCTTAATTTTTTTATCAGGCTGTGATAACCGAGGTGTTGAGATACAACATATAAAGCATTTGACATCGGCTTCACTCATTAGATGACCTGGCAGTATTGACTTGGCACCAATAGTATGTGTTTGATTATGATGTGGGAATGATGGGTGTCAGCATCCATGGTAGAAGACTTTGAAATCAAACTCAAAAACATTATGATGTTTTGCTAAATCATGTGTATTATTGTGTTTTATCATTTTGGACTTCAAATAATTATTATGTTTGATAAATTCTTTGATAGACTTGAAGGAAGTACAAAGATAGGGCAAAATCATTTTGTTTGTGTGAAGGGTTTGGAGCCCTAGCCGCCATGATGATCTTTTTCTTTAGCTGTAAATTTGTGTTTATTTCTTTTGGCCGATACTAGAGGAGTGTACAGAGCTCATTGTAAACATGGATAGTGGGATATGAACCAATTCAAGCTCGACAGTGGCTAAGGAAGTTTCAATGTTTCTTTTCAGCTGGGCAGTTATGGTTGTTGTCAACAAATTTCTCTGGTATTTGGTTGATTTATTTACACCTTAATCACGTAACAACCTTGTTGCTTTCAAAAAGTGGTTTGAAGCAAATTATTGAAGAGACTTAGAGCTCGGGCTATCACTAAAATAGTTTGTTTATTTAGTTAAAAGTTTTGTTTTGGTTTGAGAGTTGGTTTAAAGAAAAAAAACCTATGACCTGTAACATAATTTTTTTATTGTTTAAGAAAGATTATTTTAGGGTTTTGCATTGAAACCCTAACTCGAGTTTCCTTTATAGTTACAAAAATTGCATAGAGAGATTATCATGCATCTATTTAAGTAGGGTTTTTAATAGAGTTATTATGCTGAATATGTACACAAAATTTTGTAATTGAAGTTTTACAAGTATGATGCAAAACAAAGTATATAGCTGATATATTTGGTATTTTATTGATTTCAGAATGAATCTTTAAGATATTGAATGTATTAGAATGAAATTAATATGTGGATTGAATGAAACAGAGTAACCCTCTGATATATTATTGTTCTGAGGTTTTGTAAGGGGTTGGTGTTCCCAAAGGTTGTAAGGGGTTGTTGCTCCTAGAGTGGGTGCTCTGAATTTTGCCAGTGAGGCATTGTAAATAGTGAGTTTCTAAATTTTTCTAGTGAGGCATTGTAAATAGTGAGTTTTTGAGTTTAAGCCAATGAGGCATCATTTCTGGAGTGGTTTTTCTACCCCTAGAGGGTTTTCCACTCGTGAAATTCTTTATTTGATGGTCTCATTGCTTTGATGTGATAATATGTTATGTGATGAGTCCTTGTGTGATTTTTTTTCATCTCTATCTAGTTTTCATAAGTTATCAAATGCATTAATGTCTATTACCAGTTCTTATTTTTTCAATGTTAATGTGATTTGTTGTTACAATGTTATAAGTACTTTCACAGTCGTATGTTACAAACTAGTTTAAATTTTTTGTTTAACCAAACATGTTTTGCATGTTGTGATGAAAAGGATTTAGTCTATCACATCACATGTTCATTCATGGATTCATAGTTCAATATTTTTATGTTTCAATCTGTCATAATGTGCTAAAGCTTTTTGTTGTCTCAATACTTATCATGTGTCATTTAGCTGCACAATTATTGTAGTGTCTCATAAAGCTGCATTGAAATATGGTGGTCTTAAAGTGATTCAATGATGTTGGTCTTCATGAGTTGCACTTGTATTGTTTTCATGCTTTGATTGTTAAACAATGTTAGTCACAGTTGTTTTTGAAAATGCAAGATATCTCACACAAATCATATTGACATAAGTTGTCTAATGAACTGAGTTATTGTTGTCATATATTTGTTTACCTCTTTTCATGAATTCTCTCAAAGTGATTACTCTTCTTTGTTATCAATAGAAAGGTTATCTGAACTAAAAGTCTTTATCAAAGTTTAAAAATGTTTGAATTTTAGGTCTACCTATCAGACACTAATTCACCTCCCCTCTTAGTGTCTATCGATACTCCAACAAGTGGTATCAGAGCCATACCCATACATAAGTCTAACCAACTTAGGGTTTCTTGCTCATGGAGTATTTTTTATAGCTAAGTGAAAAAGAAAAAAAGGTCAAAAGAAATCCCCTAGTGTCAAGATTTTTTTTGATAAACCAACCCTCATCAGGTCTAGTGAAGTTTGTCTCAAGAAATACCCCTGCCAGTTGATACTAAAAGTGATCCTATAGCTGGAGAAGAAGGAGATCACTTAGTTAATGAAAAAGAATGTGAAGGTGATGAATTTGAGGTTGATTTGGAAGGAGAATTGCTTGCTTGCTTAGATGAACTTAAGAGGCTTAGAAAGGAAAATCAGGATCTTGAGGGTCGCTTACAAGAGAGTGTTGATCCCAATAAATTTCTAATACAAAATCATAATGATGATAAAAGTATTATTGAAATTGAAGAATGTAAGGGGATAGAAGATGTTGTAAGGTCTGATTTCGAGGTCAAAAATATTGAATGTCTAAAACTTGAAGGAGAAGTAGTTGCATTAAGAAAAGAGCTTGAAAGTGTCAAGGTTCATTCAGGTAAAAATCAGAAATTTGATCGTAGTACTTATCTATTGAATGAGATGTTGGGCAGACAAAAGCATTCTAAGAATCCTACAGGAGTGGGCTATGAGGTTGAACAAAGCTCTGCAAAAGAATATAAACATGAGACAATGTTTGCTACTACAGATGGAAAGAGGTTTACAACCAAGCAAACACCAAGAATGAAGGTTGATCTTGGTTACCATATTGCTGCACAGAAGGATAACATTGATTCTAGAAGACAATTTAAAGGCATTCACAGAGAACGAAGAAATGTTTTTAGATCTTCACATCCTTGGCATGATCAGTCATTTAGGTATAATCATTCTTTTCAAGGATATTGCTATTTTTGTAATGAATTTGGTCATAAGGAAATTTATTGCATGAGATGGTCAAATAAGAATCATTCTAGTGTCTCTAGAAATGAGAATGTGGCGTGTTACAATTGTAACGACTTTGGTCATTTAAGAAGAGATTGTAGAATGAATACAAGTGATAATTATGAAGGGAACAAAGTTGGAGATGTCTATAGGAAGTCTTTTGTTCCTCAGATCAGTCACATGATCATTTTTTTCAGATGTAATAACATTGGGCATAAAGTACAACAATGCAGATTTAATAGAAAAATAAGCACTTTAGACAAACAAATGATTTTTTTACATTGGTGAGGAGAAGAAAGAGAAATCAAGATGACATTAAGAGCAATAAAGATGAATTTTTAGAAACTCCTTGTGTACTCCTTGCACATGTGATGCCATCTAGGTCCTGAGAAGAAGCAAAGACTCGGGGGGAGTCTATTATGGTAACATATTTTACCCCTATGAAGTCAAGAATGAGGTATGACAACATGCATTTTCTATTGGTGGTATAAGAAGTAAAGAAAATATTTATAAATGTCAAATTTTCATTCTATTTTATTCTAGTTGAATTGATTATGAAGGTCTACATATGATATTGAAGGTTTATGTGCTGATTTGATGGAGCCTTTCATTTCCTATCATTCAAGAAACATGAAGGATTAAGCCATTGAATATTCTTGTATCATGATCTTCTAAAGTTGTTCTCACCATATTTTATGTGTTTCCACTAACACATTCATTGTATGAATTCAAGTTTAAAAGTACAATGATAGTTCTTTGGAAAGTTTGATGCTTTGATGACTCAATTATTAAGGTGCAAAGAACAGTAATCAAGTTTGCATCTTGTACACATGGTATCTTGAACTGAGAATGATGGACATTATCATAGTGAACAAAAAAGGACTATGAGGTCTTGAAAGAAAGCATATCATAACAAGTAGTGGTGGTACAGGGTCATTTATGCTAGTTTGGAGTCATGTATTCATGATAGAAGGTGCAAGGGGTTGCAAACTTAAAAAATGTGATTGGTGACATAATATTGCACCGTGAGACTATAATTGCGATTTCTCTATCCTTGGTCCAAATATTTGTTTCATGTTTGATATATGTTGGATTCTTGGTGTCTTCCTTGAAGCATGGTAAATGGATTAGAACAATAATATGTCTATAAAAAGTATTGGTGTTTCTTTCCTTGGTCATAAGGGGAATAGATTGCAGCAATCCTCAGTCACATGAGATAGCGACTCATATTATCATCTTGACACTAGTGCTGAAATTGTTATTGACAAAGGAAGTAGCATAAGTGTTGATTCTATGTTGTCAAGATAATGATCAACTTGTTTATGATTATGATATCTATGCCAAGTAAGTAACAAATGGGGAGCAAGCTAATTGGTAAGAGTATCTTGAGATTTTATTTCTCATAGTGTGCTTTAAGCTTATGTAGATTCTCGTGACATTGTGATAGATGTTGAATAGCATCATGTTTTATGATAGTACCATGCTTGAAAGAGATTTGCAGTGAGATTCTTGAGATTCTTGTTTGCTTTGTTATCTAAAATATGGGAGAAGCTCATATACTGTAGATGCTACCTTGCAAGTGATAGAACTTATTGAGAAGTGCATAGTTGATGCCTTGGTACATAGTTATTCATGCTGGTAAAATTGTTTATATAGTTGATATTTGATGCAGACATGCTATTTGATTGCTCATGTGATTAACACAAGGGAACATAGTTATTTGGTTATGACTAAAGTAATGATATGTTTCTCCTTCTAGATGGTTACTGTGTTGGTTGGTTTTAGTTGTTTATATTCATGGCATCTCACATTCTCTTCTTTCATTCTTTGTCATTGAGGAAAAAAGTGGGAGAGATGATATGTGTTTTACCATCAAGGACAAAGGGGGAGTTTGTTGGCTTTCAGTTGTTTATGTGTTAGTTTTTCCTTGATGCCAAATTTTTTTTATGGTTTTCATGACACTAGTTCTATTCTTTGGATTGATGAATGCAAGATATGCAGATTCACAGGTTCACATGGTTGGTAATATGCAAATGGCATCTTATCACTTTGACATGATCTTGATACATATTGACAATCTTGATACATATTGATGTTGGAATTGTTTATCATTGTGAGATAGCATGCATTTTCTTTAGGTATATTTTACATTGTTATCATTACAAGTCTTAGGTATATTCAAATTGATCACTTTCAAGTTGTGGTATATTCAGATTGATCATTTGCAAGTTGTATTTAAGTGATATATGAGTGGCACATCTTATATTTATACAAAAATATATAATTTTAAGTCAATTGTATATATTCTCTTCATTGATTATTTGTTAAAAGGGTACGTGTTGTCTTCAAAAAACAAATGATATATTAGTGTGCTAATATTTATAAGGCTTTGGGCAACCTGTTTTGGAATCTTGTTTGATCATTTGTCAAATATATATGTGAAAGTTACTTTGTGGCTCAAAAGCATTAAGAAAATAGTTGTGCATTGTATTCATGTAACATTGGCTTTACCAAAGTTTTGATTATGAACATCTTAATGGTTTTGTTTTTGGAAATAACAAGGTATCAATATTGTTTTAAATACTAATTTGGGCTTAATGTTTGTATCAGGCTATGATAACCGAGGTGTTGAGATACATCATATAAAGCATGTGGCATCGACTTCACTCATTAGATGACCTAGTAGTATTGACTTGGCACCAGTAGTATGTGTTTGATTATGATGTGGCAATAATGGGTGTCGGCATCTGAGGTAGAAGACTTTGAAATCAGAGTAAAAAACATTATGATGTTTTGCTAAATCATGTGTATTATTGTGTTTTATTATTCTGGACTTCAAAGCATTATTATGTTTGATAAAATCTTTGATAGGTACTGTTGATGGTGAAAATGACACAAACAATGTTAAAAAGAATATTTCTACTCCATTTCTCCTGAAAAAGAAAGACAACATATAGTAGCCTAACTCCCAAGGTTCTGGTAGTTGGTTCTTAACTATCTGCTGTCACTCAATTGGTCCATGCAACTGTAATGTTCAAGGGGCCTTTGCTGGTAATAAGGAATGTAAGCAACACAGATTCATTAATCTATACTTCACAACAGAGGGGGTTTAAATAAATAGAAAAAGATAGATCAGGGCATACATCAGTGAAACATGAATAAAAATTATCTAATATTTAGACATATACTTTCAACAATGAATGTTCCTTCAATAGATCAAGAAAACCATAACATGATGCAATTTACAGAACAATCCATACTATTGCATGCATCTATGGTGCTTAGTTTAACCATCACAATCACACATCATAATACTTTAGAGATTCAAAAAATAACAAACTCTCATTCATTGTTAAAATCATAGATCAACAGAAATTCAACAATTCAATCCATAGATAATTTAATGAAATATCCTTTTAAAATCTGGTTCCTTCTATTGATTCTCATCAAATAAGAAACATTTATGCTTCAACAATCTCACTGGCATACAAATAGATTATGATTCATTAACCTTATCCAGTAAATTCAATTCCAACATAATACTGTGTAAAAAATCATATTTGTATTCAACTGTAACTAATAATAACAAAGTATCTTTGCAAAGCTATGAAATTCCTAATTCCTACTATCAGGTGGCTAATTCTATTCTCATCAGCTGACCCTTACAATATGGTACCCCCAAAATTATATATAGACATACAAAGCATAAAATCCTCTCAATCAAAATTGAGATCCACAATTTTAGGAACTGAAACTTTCTTGGAAACTTAGACCGGTTGATCTCCAGTTCCAACATTGATCATCTTATAAAACAAGAAAATAAAAGGGGAAAAGTCATGTGCCCAAAAGATTTCCACTCATCCTTGCATAGTTTTCTCCAAAGTATATTCATCATAACTGGAGAAAACTTGTTGAAGAATATCCAGATCTAGCCCATAAATCCAACTGTCCTCGAATTGAATTCTTCTCAGTTCTATGGAGGAAAACTCCTTCATGTCTTTCAACTTAGTCAACTCCTTTCTTGCAGCCTTCACTCCTTCCCTAACATCCATCAATCTATCTAATAATAGATCCTCTTCATCATTCTCTTTTTGCATAATCTCCTAAAATCTATTATCCCATTTCTCCCTTAATTGACTTAGAGGCAGGCCCTCTTTAACCAGTATATCAACATTAACTAGAACAACTACAACAAATTCTAGTTCATCAAGTTATTCATTCAAATCCTTACTAGCATCTTGGACTTCATTCCTATGCTTGTATAGAAAATCAGATCTGAGCTGGATTATGCTAGAGGCATTTTCCAAGAAGTCTGCATTGTCTTCCTCAAGAAGAATGGACTTTGGTAATTTATTGATATCTTTTATCCTCTTGACATATCCTCTATATTCTTCCTCTTGTTGTTCCAATGTTTCGGCATGGTGCTTCATCTCCTCTATTAGCTCTAATGCCATCTTGTGAATCTCAAAACTACTTACTAAATCTTCTCCTACCTCTTGGTTAAGCTTGTTTGTCCATCTGTCCATCATCCCAGCCTTATTCTTTACTTGCATCAGATCATCCACCTCTCTTTTGCTAAGAAAAAATGTTGTTTCTAAGGCAACAATTTTTTGTGATCTAGGAGCAAAAACATCTTTCAAAAAGGTGCACAAATGATCCAATTGAGCTTTGAGCTCATCCTTTCTCTGCTTGTACTTTATCATCCTTGACATGGTGGATGATTCTACAACATCAATCAGGTTCATCTGCTGATTTCTTGTAGGCCTTCCCAAATTGAAAGTGCCTAATTGGTAATCAGTGACTTGCATATCTCACATATCTTTATCCACTACTGGTATTGCACATTCTGCAATAATTTCCCCTACCTTAGTTAGCCTTGTGCAATGAAGAATCCTAGCCTTCTTCTTGGGTCTCTCTTTTTCAATTTCTTTCATCATGTCATCCCAATTAAGAGGCTATGGGGGAGCTATTAGATTCTTTTGAAGATCAAGCTTCAACCAGGTAGGAGCATTTAGAGTAGTAGCCATTACAATAGAAGAGGAGGCAATAGTTGTAGAGGATAATGGCTATAGTACATTAACCCTAGGTTGAGAATCAACCTCTTGTACATTTTGTTGTTCTTCCTCTACATTCTCTTTCACAAGTTTTTCAGCTTCTTCCTTATCCTTTTTCTCTTGTATCCTCTTATCCTCTTGTTCCCTTTTCAATCCATCTTCCTCCAACCTCTTCTCCTTAAGTAGTTTATTTCTTTCTTCTTCCAAAACCTTAAGTCTATTTGAAGCTTCCTTCTCCTTTTGTTGCTGCTTAGCCAACTCCTCAACATCTTTTTCCTTTTTTAGGCACTATGCTTCCTCCCTTTTCTTGTAGGCCTCTTCAATTATTTTGAATTTGGCCTCAAGGGCCTCTCTTTCTCTTCTTTGTTTTTCCTTTTCTTCTTCTATCTCATGTATCTTTTGTACCATCTCCAACTTGTCATTTTCTTCCTTTGTTTTGAGTTCATGTTCCCTTTGCTGCTGCTGCTTGATTACTTCATCAACTCTCTGCTTGGCATCCAACTGCTGTTGTTGAAGTATTGCATTATCTTGTGCCTTAACATCTATTTATTTTTCCTTTTCTATAGCTTCAACACATGCCTTCACATTTGAAGCTTTCTTTGATTCTTCAGAAAATACCCACTGGTCTTCCTCTGTTAACACATGCTCAGTTTCCTCTAGAAGCATCTCTTCTTGTGTATCCTTTTATGATAAAGTCTCATCAGAATTTTTTTATATATCATGACCCTCCATTTATACTTCCTTTCCCTTCAAGGTTTCAGCTATATCATGGAGAGTCCCCTTAGGCATCTCTTCACCTTGTTTCTCTGTAGGAGGGACTTGAGTAGATGATTCACCCATCACTGATGCTGAAGCCATAGGTCCTATTGGGACATCCTCCTCATGTGTCCCGGGAAAATCTTGGGCCGAATCTTCAAGTTCAAATTCTTCAACATCAGAAGGTAAGAATTCCAAGGGTTCCTTAGGAGGCATTTTCCTCTTGATTCTCTTATACCCTTTCCCTTTTTCAGAAGTTGGAACCCCAAGAGCTTTGGCTCTGAGCACAACCCATTGGATACTCCTATCCAAGATTGGTCTTCCTATTTTTTTGATGTCAATTGTCTCCTCAACATCCCAATCCACTGGGTCCAAATTCTTAGTACCTATGTTCAGTGCCTCATATGAAGGATCCAACACTACCCCATCATCTATTAGTGTATCAGGAATATCAACCTTCACTCCAAATTCCACCATAAGTGGGACAAACAACCTTTCATAATTTCTCTTCCTGAGGTCATATTCATCTTGGATATCACTCTAGAAGTCATCCAACAAGTTGAAATATCTATCAAAGACTGAAGCAAGCAAAGCATTCATCTTTTTCTTTGGATCAAAGTGCTTTCGGGCAGTATATAGGCCTAATTTCAAATGTATCAACTCACTACAAACCACCTTAGCTCCCACAAGGTGTGGGAAAATATACTCGTCCAATTGCATGGGGAACTTGTGACAACCTGGTTTATGTTTTATTCCAAACCTGGCATTGACCCCCAAAGCTTGGTAAAAAAACTCCATTAAGACTATTCTATTGCTGCAACACCTAGGGAGTAAGTGAGGATGACCCTCAAACCCAGCCATCCTGAAATAAGTAAATTTGGGGTACTGGATATACCAACACCCCCATTGTGTAATGAATGCCATGGCCTCCTGGCTTAGTCTATACCCTGCATCTCCATTAAGTTTGTTAATAACTACATACAAAAATGCATCATTAACTATTCTAAAATGAAGCTCAAAAATCTGCAGGGACAACTAGTCATAATGGTTCCAAACTTTCTTTTTCCCATCAACTTCTCCCAACACTCCTACTCTGTTTAATCCTGGAAAAATGCCTCTCCTTGCTACTGCATAGACAACATAAGAGGTCATAAAGAAGCTCTTAGTTTCCCTTACTTTGATCAGCTAATCATATATGCTATCTGAGACAATCATAGGCCAATCAAACTGCTTCCTGCCATCCAAGATTGTTTGAATGAATGCAAATATCCATTCCTTAAAATGAAAGGCATCCCTCTTTCCAAAGAATCTAGACAACATCATTATAATATTTGCTACCTCTTTGTAGAATTCTTCCCTTTTTGGCTTATCTAAGAGCTTTGTTAGGGACTTCTTCTCCATTCTTAACCATTTCTTGTTTAAGTGAGCCTTATCGGTCTCCTTCTGATTGCTATACATCTATAAAGCTTTTTCCTCATTAAGCTATGCAAGATTATTTGGATCAGGGACACTGAACATAAATTGGAACATTTGAGGAGTCAAGTCTATGATCACATTATCTTGTGAATCTGGGACACTGAACATAAATTATCAGTTCAGGGCATTGAATTGATAGAGGAAACATAGTGATGTGAGCCAAACCAGACTCAACTATCCTTTCAGTTCTCCCTGTCACCTCCTCAACAAATTTCTCTGAGTACATCTCCTCATAATTGAATGGACCTATATTTGTGTTAGTTATATCGGCCCAATAAGATTCCACCTTCCTAACAGTGACAAAAGGACCCCTATGGCTATACCTCAAGGTATAAGGGAGTTGTTCCAGTTTAACTTTCTTAGGCTTAGTTGCTACCTTTGAAGTTTCTGCAGGCTGACTCCTCTGAGAAGCCTCTCTTGATGCTCCTGACATCCTTTAGCTTCTTGCAATAAAACCTTAAATTAGATCTATAAAAAGTATAACAAAAACATGATTAGAGATCCTACCCTTCCATACATACCGGAGGTGGAACCAGGAATAAAACATCCTAAAAAGTCTCTCTTAAAAACACTGTCGGGATCTAGACTGGAATAGGCATTGAGCTTGTAATAATAATATGGCGGGATTGGAGTCGGAGTTGGGATGGTAACCAGAATCGAAATTGAAACAAGAACCAATTCAGTTCCATGAAGAATTTTTAATTTTATGTTCGGTTCTGGTTCTGGTTCCAACTGAGTTATCAATATTTTGAAAGCCTATTCCTTACTACAAGCGGAGTTGGAGCCAGGATGAAAACCATAATCGATACTTATTTCAAAACAAGGTTCAAGATCAAAATCGATTCTGATTCTAGTTCCACTCAAAATAATCATGACGTCACAAGTAATTTTAACAAGATGACAAATAAAATCATAATCTAAAGACAAGGTCATATAAAACATGAAGGGGCTTAAAAATAATCTATATGAGATCATCCCCATATGACCGAGAGAAACCGTAATAATTAGGGCATCATGTTCAATTTAAACAACAACACGCCAAAAACCCTAATTTACAAACCCTCGACTTCAAACAATTAGGGCACAAATTTAACCCCATTCAAACTAATCAGATAGACTCGTAACAAAACTCATAAGTAAAACCATAAGTCAGCAAACCCTTCAAACGTAAAGCAACAATTAATTTATGTCTTCCAAAAACCCAGGGCATCAAAGTACAGTCACGACTAAAATGTGAAAACGACTGTGACAGAAACAAACAAAACGAGAAATAAAAACACAAGAAAGGCAAAACGAAAATAAGAAAACAAAACAAAAGAGAAGAAAAATGAACAACATGAAGTCGCAAGAAAATTGAGAGTCGCGAATTCATGAGAAACCAACGACCGAACAAAACGATACATGAAACAAATGAAAAAGAAGAACATAAACCCTACCTCCAAACACAAATAAATAGGTTAGCCCTCTTATGTGATTACACGCGTAATTATCTCCCTTTCGATCGAATCACACGCCCAAATGCTCCATTGTAGATTTGGTTCACCCTTAATCTTTTAAACAATGATGATAACATCAATTAATCCTTAATTAAGGTTAAAATTGCAGGTTCATACGTGCATGGCACCTATAATCAATGCCATAAATGTGACAAATCAAAGGCAGAACTATAGAGGGAACTGACACATTACTGCTGTATGACTTTAGTAAAGTCAAACAACAAAATGACGTGAGCGGAATCAAAGTGGGAATCGATTTAGAAACCTTGTCCAACTTTTGAATCCGGTTCCCATTTTGACCGGTTTCGCTAACAAAGAAGAAAGTGAAACAAAAGACAAAATAAAATAAACAAAGACCAAAACGAGAAAACCCAACACAAAATCCTAAGTCTAAATGAATAGACCAAAAGGCGGAAGTGAAGGTAGAATGGACCTTTATTTCAAAACCCTGAATAACTTTAGACTTAACTTCCACTCCGACTCTAGCTCCAACTCCGACAAAGACAAACCAAAAGACTATTGGGACAGGGATCAGAATGAGGTCTTTGAAACAAGTTTCAAAACTAATTTAGTTCTGATTCCAGTTCTGACAGAACAAACAGAAGAAAAAAAAAGTGCTGGAAAAGAATAACTCCAAACTTTGTTTGAAAAACAACCAAGGACAAAAACAAAAAGGGGGACCCATTTTGACCAAGGCAAAAGATTGAGTGGTTATGCAAGGCATAACAAATGTCGACTTGGTTGGGAAAATGGTTTACCCTTTTCAAGACACCCAAAAAAATTCAGTCACCCCAAAACCACTTGGCTTATGAAGCATGTTAACTTGAATAAGATAAGATATATAGGATAAGATTGAGCTAGAATCTCTGATGTATGTGGTCATGAATATTTCTAAATCTGATTGTGTGCGTATAATGTGCATCATTCTTTATAGATACTTTCTCTACTCTTGAACAACTATACCTAAGGTTCAAGCTACATAGGTTGAGTTGTTTAACTATCGTGCAATGAAATCCTGGGTATTGCTCTGCTGCCAGATAGGCGTCCATAGCCCCAATGAAGATACCTCTAGTTTTCTCAAATAATTTCTCTACTACCAGACAGGCATCCATAGCCCCAATAGAGATACTTGATTCACCCATTTGATATTGAGCTTACCTTATCTTTCTTTCTTTCTCTTTTTTTTTTTTTTTACTTAAGCTTCACTTGTAGAAATATTTTATGAACTTTCCTTAATACTCAAACACAATTGGTCTAAAATGTGGGTTGAGAACTACAATGGATTTCATGACAGTCTTGGAATCAGATTTTTCACTTGAATCAAAAGGTAAAGCCACCCTAAAACAGATAGGTATTTACTTAGGCATATGTTATCTATTTTGGTGACAATTTTTTTATCATAATTCATAAGATATTCATAGTGTATCTTCTACCCCTAATAACTTTTCAAACCAACATTAGAATGGTCATAAAACATGAGTTTTAGAATGAAATCCTTTTCAAAGATGCTAATGAGAATACCTAAACTAATTTCTCTCCTAGTGCCTATAACATACTTTGAATAACGACCCCCTATCTTGAGATGGACAAAAATGAAGATCCCTAATGAAACAAGACAAAACAAAACAAACAAAGACAAAGAAAAGAACAAACAAAACAAACAAACAAAAAAAAAACAAAAAAAACAAAAAAAACCAAAAAACTTAATTACATATGATACAGTATAATACATTCTTTTAAAACATCAGACCTTTGATGAACCAAAATATTGCTTGAGAAACGGACCATTAATTGGCAATAAGATAGGCTCTCCTGTTAAGGTACTTAAATGAAAAGCATTCTCGCCTAGTATCTCAACCACTTGATACGAACCTAACCAGAGTCTATCAAAATTCTAGTGATCTCCTTTCTTCTCTCTGGCTTTATCCCATAGTAATACAAGATCTGATATCCTAAAGGCTTTTACCTTGGCCCTTTTGTCAAACCAATGTTTGACGACAGCCTGATGCTTAGAGAATTGCTGCAAAGAAGAATCTCTTTGTTCCTCCATGTTAAGCAAATTAATTAATCTGACCTCGATCCTATCATCCTTGGTATAAAATTCCTGCATAAACTTAAGAACAGTTATTTGTAAATGGATCGAGAAGACTGGGTCTTTGCCATAGACTAACTTAAAAGGTGAATTTCCTAGAGCTACTTTGATTCGGGTTCGATCTGCCCATAGGGAAAATCTCAACTAGGTGTGCCAGTCCCTAGGATTGTTTTCTAACAAATTTCTTATTACTTCCAACAGGTTTTTATTAGTGGACTCAGCCACTCCATTTCCCTAAGGGTAGTAATTGGATGAATACCTCAAAATAATTTTATGTTCATAAGCCCATTGAATGAATTCAGGTGAAGAAAAAGAAGGGCCATTATCACATACCATGGAAAATGGAACTCCAAACCTGGTGGTGATGTTCTCAATCAAAAATTTGATAACCACCTCTATGGTGCTATTTTTGCAGGGTTGGGCCTCAGTCCAATGTGTACAATAGTCAGTTGTAGTCAAGATGAACTTGTGAGCTATAGAAGAATTGGGATTAATGACACCTACAAAGTCCAGTGCCCATTGAGCAAATGAACTTACCTCATACACTGGTTGCAAAGGCATTAACAGATTTCTTTCCCTGGGTGCAAAATTTTGACATACATGACACATTCTGACATGTTGGTGTGCATCCTAAAATACATAAGGCTAATAATAGCCTGATCTAAGAATCTGATGAGCCAAAGCATCCACAAACCCATGTCATGTTCCATGTCTTCCATGAAACTCAAAAATGGCATGTTTAGCCTCTTGCTGATCCAAACAACGTATGTAAATCCCTTGAAAATTATTTATGTAGATGGATCCCCCTTTAAGCATGTAGTGAGCACTCTTCATCCTCAATTCTCTCCTCTGAGTAGCATTCATTCCTTCTGTAGATCTGTTATTGAGGAGGAAAAAGATCAAGTCTATGTACCAGGGATCCTTAGTAAATGACTGGACAGTGTACTACTGATAGGTGATATTCTTGTCCACATCTGCCATCACCTTTGATAAACCCTACCCTTGAATGAGTTTCATTGCATGAATCTCTAACTCAAACTCTTGTAGAATAGCCATCCACTTTCCTCTTCGCTCTCCCAATTCACTTTGCATTAGAAGATACTTCACAATTGGATCAGGAACTATGGCCATTACTTGACTTCAAAGAATGTAATGCCTGAACTTCTTTACCGCTCGAACTAGTGCAAAGGCTTGTTTCTCCAGGGGCGGGTATCTAACCTATGCATTCTTAAATGGAGAGCTCATGAAGGAAATAGGTCTTTCCTTTCCCTCTCCTCTTTGTTGTGTTAACACAACTACACATGAATGGTCAGATGCGAAAGAATAGATATAAAAAGGCCTTAGATAATCTAGGCTAGTCAACACAAGTGCCTCAAAAATTGACTGTTTGATCTACGAGAAAGAATATTTAGCCTCATTGCTCCATTCAATTTTTGCCTGTTTCTTCATCATCTCATTAAGAGGTTTGACGATCTCCGCAAACCCTGTTATGAGTTTTCTAACAAATTTAATCCTTCTGAAGAAGGATCTCATTTCTTTCTTGCTGCCTAGCCTTGTCAATTTCAAGATAGCCTCCACTCGATCAGGGTCTATAGATATCCCTTCTTTTGATATTATGTGACCTAAGATTTTCCCATCAGATACTCCAAATACACACTTTTTTGGATTGAGGGAGACACCATAGCTTATACATTTCTTGAGAACCTTTTCCAGATCTGCAGCATGGTCTTCCCAATTCTTGGAGAAGATGGTTAAATCATCCACATAAATAATTATACACTTGATTATCAAATATTTGAAGGCTACATCCATTTTCCATTGAAAGGTTGCTCCAGCATTGATAAGATTGAACGACATCCTCCGATAGGCAAATGTGCCCCATTTGGTGGTTAAAGCGATCTTCATTCTATCCTCATGACTGACAAGGACCTAATTATACCCAGAATAACCATGTAAGAATGATATCATCTGGGACCCATTAAACTTTTGTAGCTTCATCAAGAGAAGGAAGTGGATAATTATCTTTCTTAGAGGCTTTATTTAGATTCCTGAAATCAACACATAGTCTGATTTCACCATTTTCCTTGCGTACAGGAACTAAATTTTCCACCCACATAGAATGTCTAACAGGAGAGATTATTCTTGTAGATAGGAGATTTTGTACCTCCTTCTAGATCAAGGGGTCAATCAAAGCATTGACCAGGCATTTTTTTTGACAGAAGGGCTTGGCTTCTGGCTTGAGAGGTATGGTATGTGTGATTACCGAAGTGTCAAATGTTTTTAGGTCATCATAACTCCAATCAATGGCTGCAATGTTTTGCTCCAAAACTTTGACTATCTTGTCCTTAATTTATTGAGGACAAGTCTTTCCTATAAGGACATTCCTTTCCGGGCCTGAGTGAGTCAGATTGATAGATTCATATTTCCCTCCATCACTCTCTATGGGTACCCTTTGACGAGCCTGTTGGTCAAAATCAAATATTCTCTCCAAAGCTACCATCCCTTTTGGAATACTATTACTTTTCAAATCCAATATCCCTTCTTCATTATCCTTCTCAAGATCCCAATCTCCCTGATCTCTTTCCGATTCATCTATTATATGTCCTTCGAAGACATCCGAACTTGCCAGAAAGGCCAATTTATGTTGATCGTCATTGAATACCTAAAAATTTTAGACATTATTAGAGATAGTTGGGACTAAAATTAATACAACTAAAAATCTCTTTAGAATAGAGTCTTGCATGGGTTCCAAGGTGCTAGCAGCAATGGCAAGGGAATCTACAATTTGATTAGCTTCTCTAGGGATCAGAGTAATCCCAAAAGCATCAAAGTCTTCAATTAAGTTCCAAACTCTATTTTTGTATGCAACCAATCTTTTGTTATGACATGTATACTGGCTATGTAGCTATTTTATGATCACTTCAGAATACCCCATGACGATGAGAGCAGTGACCTTATTTTGATGAGTGAAAATAAGTTCGTGAGCGAGTGCTTCATACTCAACCACGTTGTTTGTGCAGCCAAATTGCAACCTATAAGACACAAAGTAAGTTTTCCCTTTTGAGTTGGTTAGTTCAATCCCTGCTCCACTTCCTGCCTTAGATTTGGAGCCATTAAATTTAAGACTCCACAATTGGTCTTTTGCTGGGAGTTCTTAAAGGGATGATAGGGGATGACTTACTTGGGATATGTGGTGGCTCGGACTTTTGCTGGTCACCAGAAATTGACTTGGGGCAAGGCTCACTTGAAGACTTTTCTGTATTCACAACTTGCTCAAGAATTACTTCTTGGACAACTTCTTGGATCATATTACAATCTAATTCATTTTTTATTAATGCCTTGGGTATTGGCAGAGTATCTAGGGTAGGTGTATTGGAAAAGAACTAAGACACCTCAATTTCTTCTTGAATGTTGGAGCATAGAACCTGAGCCTGATCAAACTGTGAGGAATCTTCCTCTTGAGAAAGGCTAGTCCTAGTGAGAATGGTAGCATCCTTAACTTTAAAAGAAAACTCATTGTTGGGTGTTTGGGGTTTTTCTTAACATATTTGCTCAGGCTGGCCTATATGATTTAAGATATCTAGGCATGGTAGGAATGTTAACTCCAAATGATTGTGATAATGAATCCTACACCAATTAGGAAGCAACAAATTGCTCAAATTAGTTTCTTCTCCTAATACCAGCCTATCTTGTTGCAATCTCCTTATTAGAACATGCTGATTGATGCAGATTATTGGGTCACTATGTTCTAGGGGCAATGTATCCTCAGGATTGAGTACAGAGAAGGTCAGGACTTCCTCTTGCTTGTAAACTCCTATGTCATTCTCAAAATATGCTACTTCATTTGGAGCATCATATTCTGTGATCATATGCTTGAGCCTTGGTTCACTCTCAATCCTTATCTATGTTGCTACCCCCTTCTAGGGTAGCCACATGTGAGAGAAATAATAGGACAAATATACCCCAATAATTTTCATTAGCTCCCAACTTAGGAGCATACCATACATCTCTGGGATGTCAGCTACTTTGATCACTTTTGCTGGTTGAGAGAGGATTTAATCCTAACTTCTTACATATTGAGAAGGGCATAACATTACCCGATGCTCCGGAGTCCAATAAACAGTTATGCAAATTCTTTCCAAAAATCCTTAAACTTAAAAGAAAAGGTGGGGTACTGGTCTTACCTTTATAGATGGCTGCATTTGTCTCCTTCATTGGAGTCACTTTACCTTTTCCTTATAAGTGGTCTACCTCCTCTAGGGTTGAGTCAGGCACCACTTCATAATGTCAAAGAATGATAATGATTCCTTTTGTCTCTGTAGTTCTACAATAAAATCAAATTCTGAATCATTCCTCACTTGATATTTAGGAAAAGGAGGTGGATTACCTCTATTGTGAGGGTCAGAAGGTCGCTTTGGTGGTGGTGGGTTATTATCTGCATTTTGGTTAGGTGGGAACATATTGTTTGGGGGTGCAGATGTAGTAAATGGGCCCTTATTCTGATTTCTCAGGAAGTGACCACCTTTGGACTGGAAGGCTTGGGCATCGTACACATCTTCTTCTAGCTCATTATCTCCCTACATGGGAAATTGGTATATCTCTTCAATAGTCTCAAAAGTCATAGCAATACTTACTGGCCCATTATCCTGATTGGAATTTTCTGTTGGAGGATGGGAATCAGCATGTGCAATCTTTACCATTTTCTCCATTTCTGGGCAATTATTCTCAAAATGTGCTATAGTATCGTATAGCCTGCACCAATTAGTCATGAAATTAAGGTAATCTACATTAGCAACATCTACATTAGCAATATGTGATCTATCCTCACCTGAATGATAATTATGGGAAACTCCCCCATTGTTAAGTCCAGTATTCCACTACCTATTGTTGTTGTTGGACCTCTGGTTATATCCTTTGTTCCAATTTTGGTAATTCTTATTACAGGAGTTCTAATTTTGGAAGTTCTGGTTGGTGTTCAGATTCACACTCTAATTGGAGTAATTCCCCTGGTTGTTGTAACCTCCCTAGTTCTGATAATTCTGGTTTTGGTTGTGGGGAGGGTTATGCCTAAGCTATGCCATGTCATTAGAGATTTGAGATAGAGTCTTTTTAAGAGTTTGTACCTCACTGGTTAGTTGAACATTTTGTTTATTTTGTACATTCTACACTATGGATGGGGAATGAACATGCATTGATCCTCCCACTTGCTGTTGTTGATTTTGAGCTTGTTGGGAAGAATCTTGCATGCCATTGCCAAAAAAGAGCATGGTAGGTGGGGCTTGCAACTCAGACACATGTCTTAAATATGCCTGCATGGCAATATTCTCAGCCACTAAGTAAGGATCTTGCAGCCTGTGAAACATCCTTTGGAATCTAGAGTTGAATAGAGGCAATGGCTCATGATGTTCTTTTCTTATGGTGGCAAACTGGTGATAAAGGATGGAAGGGTCTACGTAGACCCTGAATTGATTAATGAATGCATTTTCTAAATCTGTCCAGCCTAGAATAGATCCCCAGGGCATATTTAAGTACCAGTTATATGCCATATCCCCTAAACAATAAGGAAATAATCTACATACCGAGTCTTGATGAGCCACTTGAGCACGGGTACAAGCATCCTTGAACTCTTGTATATTCTCTATAAACTTCTTGATTCCCCATGCATGTACTTGGGACAAAACCTTTCTGTATTCTTTGGTAGATCATGGATTCCCCCTGGAATAGTCCCTAGTGGAGAGGGGTTATTCACAAAGTAAGCCATGGGTAGGATTTGTTGAGAAGGTGGTGGTGATATAGGTTGAACTGGTGGTGGTGACACTAGCCTAACCAGTGGTGGTGATATAGGTCGAAGTGGTGGTGGTGATATTGGCCTAACTAGTGGTGGTGATATAGGTCGAAGTGGTGGTGGTGACATTGGCCTTACCGGTGGTGGTGATATAGGTCGAACTGGTGGTGGTGATGGTTGGACTGGGGGTGGCGTACATGGATTTGGTTGAAATCCAGGTAGAGTAAGTGGTGGTGGCAATGGTGGGATCAAAAATCTACGAGCATGGGGTCTAGGTCTAACGGGGGTTTGGAGTTCTTGTAATGGTTCAGGGCCCATAGAGGATCTGAGAATCCTCTCATACTTTTTCGATGAGAATGACCCAATCTGAGCCAACTTGTTCCTTCAAGGCCCTCCTTCTAGCACCATATTTGTTGATGGTGAAAATGACACAAACAACGTTAAACATAATATTTCTACTCTATTTCTCTTGAAAAAGAAAGACAACATATAGTAGCCTAACTCCCAAGGTCCTGGTAGTTGGTTCTTAACTGTCTGTTGTCACTCAATTGGTCCATGTAACTATAATTTTCAAGGGGCCTTTGCTAGTAATAAGGAATGTAAGCAACACAGATTCATCAATATATACTTCACAACATGGGGGGGTTTAAATAAACGGAAAAAGATAGATCAGGGCATACATTAGTGAAACATGAATAAAAATTATTTAATATCCAGACATATACTTTCAACAACGAATGCTCCTTCAATAGATCAAGAAAACCATAACATGATGCAATTTATATAACAATCCATACTATTGCATGCATCTATGGTGCTTAGTTTAACCATCACAATCACACATCATAATACTTTAGAGATTCAAAAAAGAACAAACTCTCATTCGTTGCTAAAATCATAGATCAACAAACATTCAACAATTCAATCCATAGAAAATTTAATGAAATAACCTTTTAAAATCTCGTTCCTTTATTGATTCTCATCAAATAAGAAACATTTATGCTTCAACAAACTCACTAGCATACAAATAGATAATGATTCATTAACCTTATCCAGTAAATTCAATTCCAACATAATACTGTGTAAAAACTCATATTTGTATTCAACTGTAACTAATAATAACAAAGTATCTTTGCAAAGCTATGAAATTCCTAATTCCTACTATTAGGTGGCTAATTCTATTCTCATCAGCTGACCCTTACAATATGGTACCCCCAAAAGTATATATAGACATACAAAGCATAAAATCCTCTCAATCAAAATTGAGATCCACAATTTTAGGAACTGAATCTTTCTTGGAAACTTAGACCAGTTGATGTCTAGTTCCAACGTTGATCATCTTATAAAACAAGAAAATAAAAGGGGAAAATTCATGTGCCCAAAAGACTGCCACTCATCCTTGCGTAGTTTTCTCCAAATTATATTCATCATAAGTGGAGAAAACCTGTTGAAGAATATCCACATCCGGCCCATCAATCCAGCTGTCCTCGAATTGAATTCTCCTCAGTTTCGCGGAGGAAAAATCCTTCATGTCTTTCAATTTAGTCAACTCCTTTCTTTTAGCCTTCACTTCTTCGCTGACATCCATCAATCTATCTAATAATAGATCCTCTCCATCATCCTCTTTTTGCATAATCTCTTGAAATCTATTATCCCATTTCTACCTTAATTGACTTAGAGGCATGCCCTCTTTAACCGGTATATCAACATTAACTAGAAAAACTAAAACTTCTAGTTCATCAAGTTGTTCATTCAAATCCTTACTAGCATCTTGGACTTCATTCCTATGCTTGTATATAAAATTAGATATGAGCCGAATTATGCTAGAGGCTTTTTCCAAGAAGTCTACATTGTCTTCCTCAAGAATTGACTGCTCAAGAAGAATGGACTTTGGCAATTTACTAATATCTTTTATCCTTTGGACATATCCTCTATATTCTTCCTCTTGTTGTTCCAATGCCATCTTGTGAATCTCAAAACTGCTTACTAACACTTCTCCTACTTCTTGGTTAAGCTTTTTTGTCCATCTGTCCATCATCCCAACCTTATTCTTTACTTGCATCAGATCATCCACCTCTCTTTTGCTAAGCAAAATCAGTGTTTCTAAGGAAACAATTTGTTGTGATCTAGGAGTAGAAACATCCTTCAAAAGGTGCACAGCTGATCCAATTGAGCTTTGAGCTCATCCTTTCTCTGCTTGTCCTGTATCATCCTTGACTTGGTGGATGATGCTACAAAATCAATCAGGTTCATCTGCTGATTTCTTATAGGCCTTCCCAAATTGACAGTGCCTAGTTGGTAATCAGTGACCTGCATATCTCCCATATCTTTATCCACTACTGGTATTGCACATTCTGCAATAATTTCCCCTACCTCATTTAGCCTTGTGGAATGAGATCATCCCCATGTGACCAAGAGAAACTGTAATAATTAGGGCATCATGTTTAATTTAAAAAGAAACGCGCCAAAAACCCTAATTTACAAATCCTCAACTTCAAACAATTAGGGCACAAATTTAACCTCATTCAAACTAATCAAATCAACTCATAATAGAACTCATAAGTAAAACCATAAGTCAACAAACCCTACAAACGTAAATAAGCAACTAATTTATGTCTTCCAAAAACCCAGGGCATCATAGTATGGTCACGACTAAAATGTGAAAACGATTGTGATAAAAACAAACAAAATGAGAAATAAAAACATAAGAAAGGAAAATTGAAAATGAGAAAATAGAACATAAGGGAAGAAAAATGAACAACATGAACTTGCAAGAAAACCGAGAGTCACGAATTCACGAGAAACCAACGACTGAAAAAAATGATACGCGAAACAAATGAAAGAGAAGAACAAAAACCCTACCTCCAAATGCAAATAAATAGGTTAGCCCTCTAATGTTTTTCCACGCATAATTATCTCCCTTTCGATTGAATCACACACCCAAATGCTCCACTGCAGCTCTGGTTCACCCTTAATCTTTTAAACAATGCTGATAACATCAATTAATCCTTAATTAAGGTTAAAAATGCAACTTCATACGTGCATGGCACTTGTAATCAATGCCATAAATGTGGCAGATAGGAGTCAGAACTACAGAGGGAACTAGCACATTACTGTTGTACGGCTTCAATAAAGTCAAACAACAAAATAGTGGGGGTGGAATTAGAGTGGGAATCGATTTAGAAACCATGTCCAACTTTTGAATCCGGTTCCGCCAACAAATAAGAAAGCAAAACAAAAGACAAAATAAAAACACAAAGACTGAAATGAGAAAACCCAACACAAAATCCTAAGTCTAAACAAATAGACCAAAAGGCGGAAGCGGAGGCAAAATGAACCTTTATTTAAAAACCCTGAATAACTTCAGACTTAACTTCCACTCCGGCTTCGGCTCTGAAAAAGACAAGCCAAAAGACTACAAAAAGACCATCGGGATGGGGATCGGAACGAGATCTTTGAAATAAGTATCAAAACCCGATTTAGTTTCTGTTCCGGTTCTGACAGAACAAACAAAAGAAAAAAAACAAAGTGTTGGAAAAGAATAACTCCAAACTTTGTTTGAAAAACAACCAAGGACAAAAACAAAAAAGGGGGACCCATTTTGACCAAGGAAAAAGATAGGGTGGTTATGCAAGGCATAACAGGTACTTGAAGGAAAGAAAAAGATAGCCAAAAATCATTTTGTTTGTGTGAAGGGTATGGAACCCTAGCCACCATGATGATGTTTTTCTTCAGCTGTAAATTTGTGTTTATTTCTTTTGGCTGATACTAGAGGAGTGTATAGAGCTCATTGTAAACATGGACAATGGGTTATGAGTCAATGCAAGCTCGACAGTGGATACAAAAGTTTCAATGTTTCTTTTCAGCTAGGCAGTTATGGTTGTTGTCAATGAATTTCTTTGGTATTTGGTTGATTTCTTTACACCTTAATTAGGTAACAACCTTATTGCTTTTGAAAAGTGGTTTGAAGCAAATGATTAGAGAGACTTAGAGCTTGAGCTATAACTGAAACACTTTGTTTATTTAGTTAAAAGTTTTATTTTGGTTTGAGAGTTGGTTTAAAGAAAGAAGACCTATGGGATATAACGAAATGTTTTATTTTTTGAAGGGTTTGTTTAAGAAATATTATTTTAGGGTTTTTCATTGAAACCCTAACTCGAGTTGCCTTTACAGTTACAAAAACTGTATACAGAGATTATCATGCATCTATTTAAGAAGGGTTTTTAACAGAGTTATTATGCTGAATGTGTACACATAATTTTTTAATTGAAGTTTTGTAAGTATGATGCAAAACATAGTATATAGCATATATATTTGGTATTTTAGAGATCTCAGAATGAATCTTTAACATATTGAATGTATTAGAATGAAAGTAATATGTGGATTGAATCAAATAGAGTAACCCTCTGATATATTATTGTTCTGAGGTTTTGTAAGGGGTTGGTGCTCCCAAAGGTTGTAAGGGGTTGGTGCTCTTAGAGTGGGTGCTCTGAATTTTTCCAGTGAGGCATTGTAAACATTGAGTTTTTGACTTTAAGCTAGTGAGACATCATTTTTGGAGTATTTTTTCTACCCCTAGAGGGTTTTCCACTCGTCAAATTCTTTATTTTATGGTCTCATTGCTTTGATGTGATAATATGTTATGTGATGAGTCCTTGTGTGATTGTTTTTCATGTCTATCTGATTTTCATAAGTTATCAGATACATTAATGCCTATTATCTATTCTTATTTCTGCAATGTTAATGTGATCTGCTATTACAATGTTATAAGTACTTTGACAGTCATATGTTGCAAATTGGTTTAAATTTTTTGTTTAACCAAACATGTTTTGCATGCTGTGATGAAAAGGATTTAGTCTATCACATCACATGTTCATTCATAGATTCATAGTTCAAGATTTTTATGTTTCAATCTGTCATAATATGCTAAAGATTTTTGTTGTCTCAATACTTATCATGTGTCATTCAGTTGCACAGTTGTTGCAGTGTCTCATAAAGTTGCATTGAAATATGGTGTTCTTAAAGTGATTCAATGGTGTTGGTCTTCATGAGTTGCACTTGTACTATTTTCATGCTTTGATTTTTAAACAATGTCAGTCACAGTTATTTTTGCAAGTGCAAGATATCTCATACAAATCATATTGACATAGCTTGTCTAATGAAATGAGTTAATGTTTTCATATCTTTGGTTACCTCTTTTCATGAATGATCTCAAAGTGATTACTCTACTATGTTATCAACATAAAGGTTATTTGAACTAAAAGTATTTGTCAAAGTTTAAAAACGTTTAAATTTTAGGTTTGTCTATCATACACTGATTCACCCCCCTCTTAATGTTTGTCCATACTCTAACAACCCAAACATTCTCACAGTGGATAGGAATGAAAGGAAACCTACATAAATCCTTAATTAGGACCCAAATAGATCCAAACACACTTCAACACGCTTCCAAAAGATTCACATGTAGTGTTTAAACACATCAGCCAACACCCATGCAAAACACCATAGACATTAACTACAAGCTTCCTTAGATTAAGTCAAAAGTTCTAGACAACAAAATTCAATCTAGAACAATCCACAAAATATATAAGATTCATGAAATACTTCATACAAGCTCACATCAACAATTACTTCATTTCAAGACAACTGATAACCCTTGTTTGCATATTAATAAATGAAAATTACACTGTATTTTATCCAAATCAAGTAAACCCTTAAATATAAAAAGATTAAAGTATTATAAACATATTCCCAAATTTGCATAGCCTGAAATCAAATAGTGGAGAAACTTGGAGCAAAAAAATTTCTCTGAGATAGTAGAAAACATCACTAAACAACTGGTTCAAACACTAGTGAAAATATCTCGCACTATACTACAATCCAGACACCCAAATTTTGAATGTAGTAACTACCAAAAACCATGAAAAATACCTCAAATTTTCACAGGCATAGAGACAACACAGAAGAAATGTGGAGCACATCCCATAGCATACACTAAATACCTGAAAGACATTATTTTCTCTATTTATCAAATTTTCTCAAAAGCACTTGGAGACCAAGTACTAGAGATAAAATTCTGGCACACTTCTTCACTTCTAACACACCTTTAGTCATAGAAACATAAGGATAACTCAATGTACTCACAACACTTCTTCAGCAACTCAACTATACATGCACAAACAACAAACCTTCTTTATTAATTTTTTTTCAATATCCTCAACGTATACAGTCAATAACCAACTTCCTCTACACATAGTTGACATCAATGACAACACCAACCAATGACCAGCTAGTTGACATCAATGAAACACCTCATACTTTTAACAATCTCCCCCTTTGTCATTGATAGAAACACATGATGTGAAAAACCATAAAATACAACACAACATTTTTTCTCAATGAATAATCTTTTTTTCACATGATACTTTTTCTCCCCCTTTGACATCAATGGTAAAGGAAAAATATTATTTTCATTGTTCTCTCCTTTTGAAATTGAACCAAGATTTATACCAACACTAAATACTCCCCCTTAGGAGTACACCCAATCATCTACACAATGACAATGCATGACACTACCTACTCCCCCTAAGAGGTAGCCACCAAACATCAGTCTAGAAAGAAGATAGATCCATATATCCACTAGACTAATGCATCTCCGTATGCATCTAGTTCAAGAAAGGAGGGGAAATAATCCCCAAATTCTCCTAGAGATACTCAAAAGTATCTTTAGGAAGAACCTTAGTAAATATATCAACATTCTGATCCTTTGTAGGTACATAATCAAACTTTACTTCATTCTCCATAACCTTCTCTCTCAAAAAGTGATACCTAATTGATATATGCTTTTTCCTTGAGTGCATCATTGGATTCTTTGAAATGTTAATTTCACTTGTATTATCATAGAAAATAGAGATGGAATCATCATACATAACTCTGGTATCCTTTAATGTCTGTCTCATCCACAAAACTTGTGTGCAACAAGATGCCACAACAATATACTCAACCTCTACAGTGGATAAGGAAACTGAATCTTTCTTTTTACTTAACCATGACACCAATCTACAACCAAGAAATAATGTACCACCACTTGTACTTTTCCTATCATCAACACATCCTTCCTAATCTTCATCTATATAAGCACTTAGTGTAAAGTCAGTATCCCTAGAATACCATAAGCCAAGATCTAGAGTTCCTTTTAAATATTTGAATATCCTCTTGACAACTACAACATGTGTTTCTTTAGGATCCTCTTGAAATGTAGCCACAAGAAAAATTGCATGCACGATATCCGATCTAGTAGCAGTTAGATACAATAGTCCACCAATCATGGATCTGTATTTTCTCTAATCAGCCTTAGGTGAATCATCATCCTTACTTAATTTGCATCTAGTTACCATATGAGTGCATACTAGTTTGGAACCATCCATCCCAAAATTCTTCAATATTTCTTCCACATACTTGGATTGTGAAATGAAAACCTTTGTTTTTTTGATTGATTTGTAGTCCAAGGAAGAAATTCATCTCACCAAACATAGACATATCAAAATCTTTCTGCATTTCTTCAGCCAACATCCTACACATGGTTTCATTTCCTCCAAAAATAATATCATCCACATACACAACTACTATCAAGATCTTGTCATCTTTAGTTTTTAAATAGAGATTACTATCCAAAGTACCTTTTTTGAAACCTTGCTAAATCAAATATCTATCCAAACTTGCATACCAAGCTCTAGGAGCTTTCTTCAAACCATATAAATCCTTTTTCAATTTGCATACCATATTTGGCTGATCTGAGAATTGGAATCCCTCCAGTTGTTCCATGTAAAATTCTTCTTCCAACTCTCCATTCAAGAAAGTAGACTTCACATCCATCTAATAAACCTTGAAATGTGCTGCAAATGCCAAAAACATTTTAATAGTTTCCATTCTATCAACCATAGCAAATGTCTCCTGACAATCTATTCCTTCCACTTGAGAGTAAACCTTACACATAAGCCTTTCCTTGTTTCTTATCACTTCTCCATTCTCATTTAGTTTGTTTTTGAAAATGTATTTTCTTCCAATTATGTTCTTATTTGTTGGTCTAGGAACCAATTCCCAAGTTTTATTTTTCTCAATTTGCATAAGTTCTTCCATAGATTTCATCCAATGTTTATCCTTACATGCTTCACTTACAGTCTTAGGTTCAACTTTAGAAAGTAAGCAATAATTTACCTCAACTTTAGTAGCTTTGCTTCTTGTCAATATACATTTCCTCTTGTCTCCAATGATCTGATCTTCCAAGTGATTCTTTTGCACATACTTAGGAGTTTTAGAAGCCTTTTATGGAGCTTCTTCCTCTTCATTTTGTATTTCTTGTTCTTCAACCTTTTCTTCTTCTTCTCTACAATCATGTTCATTTGACACATAACCATCAACTTTAATTGAATTCTCCAATGCTTCATCAAATTTGACATTTGTTCTTTCTACAACCTTTCTTAGCCTTTTATTGTAACATTTGTAAGATTTGCTTCTTGTAGAGTATCCAAGTAAGATACCCTCATCACATCTTGCATTAAACTTTCCTAAATTTTCTTCATCTCTCTTGATATAACATTTTCTTCCAAATAACTTGAAATACTTAATAGCATGAATCTCTCCATACCATAGGTCATAAGGAGTCTTAGTGCTATTAGCTTTTTCTTGAACTCGGTTGAGCACATAAACAACAGTGTGAATTGCTTATCTCCAATAGAATTCTGGTAGTCCTACCTCTATTATCATTTTTCTAGAAGCTTCTTGAATTATCTTGTTCTTCCTTTCAGAAACTCCATTCTTTTGAGGAGTTCTAGGGGCAGACAAGTGTCTTCTTATTCAATGAATTTCATAAAACATATTAAAATCATTGGAGTTGAATTCACCACCTTTGTTAGACCTCAAATTTTTTATTTTCAGATCCATTTCATTTTCAACCATAGCTTTGAATGTTTTGAATTTGTATAATGCATCAGATTTCTCTCTAAGAAAAGTAACCCATGTTATTCTAGAATAGTCATCAATCAAAAGAATAAAATACCTATCACCTTGTATACTTATCACTCTTGTAGGACCACAAATATTTTTATGAATCAATTCTAGTAGTACAGTAGTAGATTGTTCTTTTGTTCTGAAGGTGTTTCTAGCATGTTTTCCAAATTGACAATTCTTGTAGACAACACTAACAAGCTTTGTGATTCTTGGTAAATCTATCACAACTTGTATTGCACTAATTCTCACCATGTTATCAAAATTCATATGACACATCCTCTGGTGCCATAAACAACTGTCATTAATTTGAGACATAAAGCAATGTCCATCAGTGTCTTTAAGTTGATAGACGTTTCCTTCAGTCCTCTTGCTAGTAGCAATCACAATTCCAGACCCTTTTCTGATTTCACATTTTTTCATCCTTGAACACAAGATTATATCCCTTTTTACACATTTTTCCAACACTCAAGAGATTATGTGTCAAACCCTTAACATAGTAGACACCATTAGTATTATGTTTTCCATCAAAATTGATTGAACCTATCCCATAGATCCTTACACCAAAATAATCTCCAAATTTAACTAAGCCTCCATCATATTCTCAAGTTTAAAAAGCTTACTTTTATCACCGGTCATGTGATTTGAGCAGCCACTATTAACAACCTAGTAGTTCTTCTCTTGTTTAGAATGAAAAGTAGATACCACAGTACCTCTAACTTTCTCTGGAGAACATTCCTTCACATATCTTTTAGGAGTAGATTCATATTCTAAAGCTAGGAACAAGCATTCATTATCATCAAGATCTCCATAATCAGACTCATCATCAGAAATTACAACATCTTCATTGAAATAATATTCTCTTTTGATCATATTTCCTTTTCTATCTTTGCCTTCTCTATGTTTATTTCTTTCAGTTCTTTTAAGACATCTCGAAGTATAGTGACCTATTTCACCACAAATAAAACATTTAAAAGGTAATTTACCCTTGTACTTACTGGTGCCATTCTTCAATCTTCTCACAAAGTTAGCTTCCACTTCATTTATATCTTCCTTATTTGGTTCTTCAATGTTTCTTGATGTAATGGATTTAAAGGTAGCTTCCACATTAGTGCTATTTTTCAATCCCTTTCTCCTCATCTCAAAATAAGTTAGTGTACCAATCATCTAATCTCTAGAATAGTTATCAATATTTACAACTTCCTCAATAGTAAGAAAAAATTCACTATAACAATCAGGAAGAGATCTAAGAACTTTATTTACCACTTTAGATTTTTTGACTTGTGCACCAAAACCTCTCATTCCACTTACCAACTCATCAATTTTTTGCATGTAGTTTGCAAGTGTTTCATCTTCACACATCTATAGCGCCTCAATTTTTTCCTTCAAGATCTGTAGCCTTGCTTGTTTAACTTTGTCATCTCCTTCATAGATGCCTTCAAACTTGTCCCAAACCTCTCTATCAGTCTTCAAACTCATAACTTTAACCAATTCAATTTTTGAAAGATCATTCGTAATAATAAATCTTGCCTTAGCATTTGCCTCATGTACCTTGATCTCTGCAATTGTACTCAGAGCATTTTGAGGTGCAACATATGAAATATTATATTATTTTTCAACTTCAAATCCATGTTATGATAGATAGCCTTCCATCTGTGTTTTCTAGAACGCATAATTTGTTCCATCGAACTTAGGGAAATCCAAAGTAATCTTGCTCACCATCCCGGATCAACCTTAAGCGGTTAAGATTTTCTTCCAAGAAACCTCACTTTGATACCAATTTTTGAAAGGAGCAAGATAAATAAGAGGGAGAGGTGAATTAGTTGTAGCAATTTATACCTTCAAAATCCCTCAACAGTAATTAGATCCACAAGCATTCATTAAACCCTTATTCAGTCATTTTGATTAAACATGAAGTGCGGATAACATAAACTTAAATCACAACACCATACATGTAATAACACCAATTTTATGTGGAAAACCCAATGAGGTAAAAACCATGATGAGGATTAGCTCACAATATAAATAATTCCAAAATTAAATACAAAGGCTCGTTGCCAGAATAGGACACATTATCCAAAAGAGGGCTCCCAGCTAGGGCTCACTGCCACAAAAAGAAAACAAGAGGATAGAAGAAGAATGTTACAAAGAGAAATCCATCTCAATACAACAAGAAGTCCACCACAATTTCTTGCACACTTCCAAGTCTCACATGAAATATGTCAGATGCCTTTAGGTCACTGCCTTCATAACCCTAACATGAAATTCACACTGTTCTGCTCAAATTCACATCTCATTACACTTCATTCACAAAAATCTCACATCTATCTTGCTTATTACTCTTTCACCCAAAATCTTGCATCAACACCATACATATTTATATCAAATTCTTCTTCAAAAACTTTTTCCAATGTTGGCCACTAGCCTTTATACATTCAAATTTGAAATAGGTCGGCACCCAAACATTCCCGTGATGGATGGGAATGAAAGGAAACCTACATAAATCCTTAATTGGGACCCAAATAGATCCTAACACACTTCAACATGCTTCCACAAGCCTCACATGTAGTGTTTATACACAAGGTCGGCGAACACCCATGCAAAACACCATAGATATTAAGTACATGCTTCCTCTAATCAAGCCAAAATTTCTAGACAACATAATTCACTTGAGATCAATCTAGAACAATCCATGAACTATATAAGATTCATCAAATATTTCATAAAAGATCACATCGACAATTACTTCAATTCAGGACAACTGACAACCCTTGTTTTCATATTGATACATGAAACTTGCACTGTACTACACCCAAATCAAGTAAACCCTTAAATACAAAAAGATAAAAGCATTATAAACATCTTCCCAAATCTGCACAGCCTAAAATCAAATAGCAAAGAAATGCAGAGCAAAAACATTTCTCCCAAATAGTAGAAAACATCACTGAACAATTGGTTCACACATTGGTGAAAATATCTCACACTGTACTACAATCCAAACACCCAAATTCTGAATGTAGCAACTACCAACAACCATGAAAAATACCTTAGATCCACATAGGCATAGAGACAACACAGAAGAAACACATAGCACATCTTGGATCATACATTATTTACCTGCAAGACACTGTTTTCTCTATTTATCAAATTTTCTCAAAATCACTTGGAGACCAAGTACTAGAGACAAAATTTCAGCACACTTCTTCATTTCTAACACACCTTTCATCATAGCAACATAAGGATAACTCCATGTACTCACAAAATTTCTTCAACATCTCAACTATACATCCACAAACATCAAACCTTCTTTATTATAATTTTCTCAATATCCTCGACATATATAGTCAATATCCAACTTCCTCTACACATAGTTGACATCAATGAAAACACCAACCAGTGACCAACTAGTTGAAATCAATGAAACCACCTCATACTTTCAACACATGTGTGATCTAATAGATAGAAAGGATATTTGTTGATAATGAAGGAACATAAAATAAATCATTGAATGATCCTTCATCTATGTCAATAGATCCTTTCCCACAAACACACATATGTGTTGTTAGCCATTAGGATGTTTGGTGAAAACAATTTTCAAATGAAGAGAACATACTCTATGATGAAGCCATATGATGTGAAGCTCTAGAATCAAGGATCCATCATCTTGATTCATAATTTGCAATTGCAACAAGTGATTTCTCCTTTTGTTTCTCTAAATTTTCTTTAGACTTGAAGATGATGAATCATTTGACATAGTTGAAGGTAAATTGATTTTTTTCTTTATTAATAGATGCTTCAACTCATTAGTTTGGTTTAAATAAAATTGATGAACTCATCATACCAAAATTTTTTCCAATATGAAAATGTGGGATTCTCCTTTTTAGATGATTCCCCTTTTGAGGAAGAGGATTCAAATTTTTTTTGTGGCTTGTTCTTTTTCTTCTTTTGTTTCTGATTAGGATTCCTTGATTTGTTATGTGCCTTAGGCTCACTAGCCACCAATGCTTGTTACTTGGAAGTATTGATGAGACCCATTTGAATTAACTTCACTTCCTCTTGGATTAGAATATTTTAAAATGCATCAAATGTAGGCTCAATATATGCATTTACCATAGAAATCCTATTGGTGTGAAAGCCAGAAACAAACACTAAATGCTCATGACCAAGCTTAGATAACACATTGAGAATCAACTGTAAATCCTCCTTAGTTATATTGCAATCCTTTAGATATGTTCTTAGTTGCTTAATCTTGGAGATATAGTCTTGGATGTGGTTGAAACTTTTTGGATCAAGATTCATCAAATAATTATGAATTTGATAACCCCTAATCTTATCAGTTTTATCATACAATTTTTCAAGAGTCTCCCAAGCTTCCTTAGGTGTCTTGCATGATTCAAGATGAAATTATAAATCAAAAGAGACTATTGAATAAATGTAACCAAGATCTCTCTCACGATTGATCTCCCATTTTTCCTTAGCATAATCATTAGTAGGTCCAGGAATAGATTCTTTTACATATCTTGTGAAACCTTTTTCCCCTAGATAATTCCATACTTATTTTTTCCATGATTCATAATTATATGGAGTTAGGAGTTTAAGTTGAGTTTTACCATTATAATAACACACAACAAAATAAATGAAATCAATAAAAAAACACAAAATCACCCCCCAATTTCACTCAATCAATGATCCCTCTAGACAAAATATGTTGGCAGAACTTTATAATTATTGTGTTTACAATTTTGGAGTTCTTACCAAAGTTTTACAATGTCCAAAATTGGACCCAACTACTAAAAGTACAAAGTAATCTTAGAATAAAAACCTCAAAATATCACCACTGTGTAGTGCTTGAAAAAATATCAACTTTCAAATAAAGAATCACCCTGATTTGAGGTTGTATGTGAAAGTTACAACTGTTTGAAGTTCAAAAAATGAGAACAATCTTTCAGATCTATTGAGAAAATTGATTTTTTGGAAAAAAATGGATCACTCAAGAAAAAAATGATCACACCATTGCAAAGCCTACAAAATTCTACCCCAAATAAAAAAAAAATTCTCCTGAAAAGGCCTCCGTATGGTTGAGAATGGGCCTCCCAAAGTCGACCTTCCAAACTCAAATGCTCAATGGTGAGGGGGCAAAAATTTAAACTCCATTGTGGTGATGTAATGCTGACATCATCACCAATTTTTTCCATAACCTCCAAATTTAGCAAAACTACCAGATTTGTTTGTAAACTGATAAATTTGGCTATCACCAAGTTTGGCGAATCGCCAAATGAATTTAGTGGGTGCTCTGTTTTGGTGAAAATGCTAAAAATTGTGGCTAAAGTTAGTAGGATTGCCAAAATCATGGCTCAAAGGCTGAGGTGCACAGGAAATCATAGATTTTTTTTTTAATTTAAAAAAAAAAAAACATTAGGGGTCGACGCCACCCTAATCCCTTTTAACAAGGGGTCTGCGACCCAAGGCCTTTAAGGGGCATGGGGTCCTATGGGGACCCACATACCCTTAGGTACACATGATAGGTACCTCATGTACTATGTAGGTACCTTTTTGACTTTTTTATTATTATTTTTTTTCAATTTTTTTTAATAAAGAGAACTTTATAATGAAAATAAAATGCTATATTTTTTATAATATAAACTTTGAATTAAAAAAATAATTTTACACAGTGAAATTGAGGAGCCGAGAAATGGCGGAGATTGTTCTGTGTAGGCAATACAGATTTTGTACTGATGGTATGAAATATTCTACAAAGATTTCTCAAGCTCTCCAAAAATGCTTAGAATTTTTTTGATCCAAAATATAGAGTATTTTATATCAAAATTCGTTTGTTCAACCTTCTAGACTCAATGGTGATATCCTTTTTGGCTGAAAATGCACCTAGGAAAAGCTCAATGCTAAATTTCTCCCAAATTCAAGTAGGGGCTTGCAGATCTAAAAGCTCTGATACCATGTAAGAGTTATTGATGAACTCGAGCATCCAGGATCACCTGCAAAACCAAGATTTTCCTTCTACATGAGAGCAGCAAGAGGATGAATTGCTAGAATATGGTGCAATAACATAATAATGATATTATCACACTATAAATGATACAATATGCATTAACACTCCCTTGCACTCTCTGAGCTGATATGAACTCATCTGAACTAGCTAGAAGGGAGAGGTGAATGTTGATTATATTATAATTCCAAGAGGTGTAATAAATCCCAAATAATCAAATTAGGTGGGAATTATACTTACTTGGAAAATGGCAAACATGTGGCATAACCTACTCAGAAAGAGACAAGATAGTGGTTATGTGAGGTGGAATAAAAGGCCAAAAGATGGTTTAGACTCAACCACACATGTAATTGATGGATTACACCATGTGTCCTCACATAAACCATGTATAGGTTATAACCTAAGTATGCTTAATAATTTGTAGGAAAAATAAATATAAAAAACCTACACCAACATATAAGTGTAGGATCTTGGACAATAGCTTCCTTAATAGTTTCATAAATTTATTTTCCCTCCCTAGTACATTTAAAAAAATGTTTCTTCAATATTGATGTAAGATTCCTAAAAAACCCAACACAATTAGGAATGAATTTCATAACAAAAACTATCTTTTCAAAGAAATATTGCAAAGCCTTTTTAAGTTTTGATAAAGAAAGGGACAAGATAGTTGATACTCTCTCAAGATCAATAGATATAATTTCCTTAGACACCATATGGCCTAATATATTGTCTTGGGGAACAACAAAAATACACTTCTTTGGCTTCAATGACACCCAAAACTCTCTACACCTCTAAAACACCTTCTCAATATCATCCATGTGACCTTCACTAGCTTTTAAAAAAATAGTTATATCATCTAAGTAGCACCAACATTTGAGATACCAAGAGGAATTTTATCATAGGCAAAGGTTCCCTAGTTATTGGTGAAGGTTGTCTTATACCTATCATCCTCTTTCACATAGATTTGATTATAGCCTAAATAACCATCTAAGATGGAGAATCTCTTAGCACCTACCATAGTTTGCAAGATGTATTCCATACAAGTCAAAGGATAGTGGTTTTTTAAATAGGTCATATTCAAGTCTTTGAAATCATTATAGAACCTTATATCCCAATTTTTTATTTCTTACAAGCACTAGGTTGGCTACCCAAGATGAGTATTTGATGGGGAACATAACCTTGAAATCTATGAGCTTGGTGAGTTCTTTCCTTATTAGGGGTTCAATCTTATGATTAATTAGCCTCTATTTTTGTCTAACAAGCTTGGTGTTAGGATCTAAATCTTTAAAATGATAGGAAAAATTATGATCAAAACCTTTAAGGTATTCATAGGTCCAAGAGAAGATATTATTATATCTTAATTTTTTTATTTTCTATGTCCATACACACCTTTCCTAACAACATTTATTTATCTTCAACCACCATGATTTTTTGATAATCATCTTCCTTGGTTGTCATGGTCTTATTTTCTCCTTTAAACTCATTATCATGGCTAAACAAATTCTCAAGAGTAATTAAACCCTTGGTCAACTTGTTATTTTTCACCTTTATGATCTAATCATCTTAAGAATTTTGTAGCCTTGACTATAAAGTTGATGAAATAATAGCCTCATTCTAGATGAAGCTAGATATTTGACCATCATTTTCAAAAAATTGTCAATTTACATCATTATCTAGAATATAGGGTCTTACTATCACCTTTACATGTTGGCATTGACCTTGGAAAAGGTATACAGGAGGGGAAATTAATATCCAATTGATGATAATTGATTAGATTTATCATTTGATTTTGTTCAGACCACTTTCAGATTTATAGCATCAAAATGCTCAATCAGGTCCCAAAATATAACTATATAGGCTCTAAAGAGAGCATTATTTGTGACACATATCTTCTTCACTTGGTTGATCATTAATTTAGTGTCTCCAAACACTTGGAGATGTGTGATATTACTCTTCTTAGCTAGTAACAAGCTATGAATTAATGCTTCATAATCTACTACATTGTTTTTGATTAAGGTAAAAATAGGTTTTGAAGGGACCCTGAAACCCTTTAATAGTAGATAAAGAATTAAAAGTTCAACAAAATAAGAAAATATGCCAACAAAGAAAAAACCAAAGAACATTGTAGAGGTAGCACAACCCAAAAAACCGGCAAAAAACCCGCAAAAAACTAGGCACTAAGCCAAATTTCTCAGGATATCAACAACTTCCTTTTACAGATTGTCCATGTTAATAGATGCTTTCTTCATCTCCAGAATGTCCACAGGGATCTTGTCCAACTTCCTTTTCAGGTTTTCTTTGGTATGTTTGCTTGGCCCAACCCCTTCATCTTGGATTTGATCTTTATCTTCCTCCACATCCACCACAAGTTTAGCCTGATGATCCCTTTCCATATTCATGACCATCATATTCATGGTACTAGCAATGGATTTAAGGATTTTATGGCTCATTTCTAGTATCTTCTAAATCGACTCTCTAACATTATTTAGCCTCCCCTCCATATCAGAAAGCTTTCCATTGTGATTGTTCTTGAACTGCTCCAAATCCTTCACTATTTTCTTCAGACACTCAACCATGTACTTCTTTTCATCTTTTGTCCATAGGTCCTTAGCTCTATCTTTATCCTTTCTCGTATTATCAGCCACCTCCACCTTTTCCAACCTACTATTATAAGCCCTTTGATTAAGCTTAATCTCCTTTATCTCAAAGAAGGCCCACCTAAATAGACGAAAAAAATCAACCGAACCATTGTGGGCTATTGCAAGGATATCATTAGGGTACTCACACTCAAATTTGAAGTAGTGATCATCTTCCTATAGGTCATTGGGAAATAGGGGCCTGTCCTCCCTATTCGTGGCTGGGTATTTGGATTTCTCAGATGAATTAGTGTGCTGAGATCCATCTTGGTCAATGTGATAGGAGGGATCCTCCTCAATTTTTCTTTTACCCTTCCCCTGATGAGAAACACTAGGTGTACCTTTCGGTTTCAGTTTGGTAGCATCAGACCCT
Organism: Sequoiadendron giganteum; assembly: GCA_007115665.2. Lineage (NCBI taxonomy): Eukaryota > Viridiplantae > Streptophyta > Pinopsida > Cupressales > Cupressaceae > Sequoiadendron > Sequoiadendron giganteum. Next base: position 333,352,945 of record CM021103.1, on the reverse strand, counting down.
GGGTAAATAATTTTTTCCCTTCCAGTTGGAATCATCGCACTGGGTTTAGGGAGGGCACAGGATTTAGGCTTGCTTTTGGATTTACCCTTCTTCTTAGCTTGCACATGGTGCTCTTCCCCCCCTCCATTTCAGTATCCCATTCATCATTATCCGTATAACTATCACCCAACTCCTCCTTATCAGAATGTGGAGAAGGGATTTGATGGGGCCGAAATTGCCTTAAAGTGTTCAAAGATGAGAATGAGTAAACCCTCATGGATAATGGGATATATCACTAGACACATGGTCTTGAAGATTCAAATTTAAAGAAGTTGAGAGATAAAAATGAAGGGAAACCCTGAACTGGTGCCTGAAATGATTCAGGAGCACAAAGTGATACCCAAATACTCTGGTGTATCTCCCGTCCAAAGAGATATATTCCATAATAACCCTCCACACCTCCTTCCACAACAAATTAATTTTAGTGGCATCATAGCTTCTCTTGGTAGCTCTCAGCAAATCCTCCCTTTCCTTGTTAGTACGAGGAAAATTATTAACCGCCTCGTTGAAGAGCTTCCTGTCTCTGTAGAACTTGAGACCATCCATAGGCATCCTAGTAACATCAGAGATTATCTATTCATCAATCATCACTTTCCTCCCAAAGAGTCTAATCCTGCCATTATTCCAATACTTTGAAAAAGCCCTAGTAACCTCATGATTCCTTCCATGGTGCTTCTCCATATAGCTCGTAATTCCACCCTTCTCCAACACCCTCCACAATTTTTCATTGGTCTTCAACTCTTTGCACTCGGCTGGTTCCAACCTACAATGGTCGCCACCCATTCTATCTGCAATGCAATTTTTCTTCGAAGAATCCAGAATACCAATAGTCCTAAGTGTAAAAATGCCCAAAAAGCATGCAAAATACCAAAGATTATTTTGGCAATTAATTCTGCGGTACTCCATCCCTAGATGAAAAATGATGAAACAATAGTTCCAAGACTGCTTAAAAAAACCCGCCTTCACCTTAATCATTATTCGGAGGGGAAATTGAACCTTCCCATGGGTTTGATCATACAAAATTAAGGCCTTGATGTAAGCCTCTAAGCCATCACTTCTCTGCCACATCACTTTATTATTAGCCTTAAACCCCATATTTGTGAAGTAATCCGCCACTGTATTGATCTCCTTATAGACATGGGTGACAAAATGGTTCTCAAATGAATTAATGATTTCCTTGGATAAATTAATCCAATTCTCAATAGTCCAGGATGGTTTTTGAGACCCCTTAATACATTGGATTATATTATTAGAATCATAATTTTCTACATTGTTACTATAGGAAAAATATAGCCTATGAGAAAAAAAATTACCACTAGAAAATATCATAAATACACATTGTCTAGCTCCAACTCTACTTTTTGTACTGTCAAAAAATATTCCCCATAAGCCATATAGATCATCTTCTTGCTTGAGAATAGAAGGGATGACTATGTTCTCTTCCTATATCATGTAAGTACCCAACCCAATCATCTAAACAAAATCAAATGAATCGACATCATAATTTTCTCTAACCCATTCATTGAGTAAGAGATCAAGAATTGAAATAGGTGAGATGACTATCTCTATAATTATTGAATCATCCTTTTCTTCCTCTTGTATTAGGTAATTTGGACTAATAGGATTAGGATCATAAATCTCTACATGGTAATTTAGCATAGGATCTACTCTCATAGTAAATATTTTTTATACCTTGTTCTCAATAGCATGTGAGACCAATTATAAGACAAACACCCTTCAATCTTAACTATGAAATTTCTTGACAAGAAAATGGAAAAAAATGGAGGCAAGCCAATAATTGATATTTCTTGACTAAAATTCAAGTTTGGGAAAGCATAAAGTGTTAAATATAGGTCTTTAATTAATCCCACTATATTAACTGAAGTAGCATCCAACTGCAACACACCTTTAGAAACTAGAATGTATTCAATTCCTAATATGTTTGCTATATTCTTGGGCATGAATGAAACACTAGCTCCTGTGTCTAGCATGCAATTATGAACAAATATCTTTCCAATAATTAGAGATAAGTAGAAATGGGGTGGCTTTTGGTTCTTCATTAGGCTAAACAAGACTATTGGAATATTTTATTTTTGATTTGCTAGTCCGATTGGTGGAAACTCTTTCAAGGCATCTCACAATAAGTCCCTATGAGATGGAAAGGATAATGCATCCTGCATGGAAAAATTTAAATTTATCTTCTTAATTTGATCAACAATGTTAAGAGATATGGTTGTTAGTTCATACATGAAAGGAATTGAAAGTACTTTTTTTAGTTGTTATGTGGCTTGTAGAAGTTGTTAAAGGCAATTTCACAGAACCCGAAGATCACCTACATGCAAATAACTTGTCACAGAAAGGAGAGATGAAGACAAAAAAGCAAAGGGTGCTCTGAAAATTGAGAATACATTAATTAGAGAGAATGAAATAATACAATGAGATCAATCCTTATGAAGGAGTTCAAGAAACCCTAAAGTGTAACCTAAAAGGAGAGCATTTAATAATTAGAATAATTATTAAATGCCTACAAAATGCAAACTAAGTTAATCTTAAGAGAAATATAAAAGGTAACTTAATTAAAATAATTAAGTAATAAACCTTTTACTCTAACACCCACCTTAAGATGAACTTAGGGAGTAGCTACAAACTAAATGCATGAAAGCAATGCAACTACAAGCTAGAAATAAAATATGGGTCCCGAAAACTAGGCCTGATCAGGTACCCAAATACAACCAAATCTCTATAAAGTGGAGTAAAGGAGAAAACCTAGTGGGAAAAAACTCCTCTCGAAAAAGAGATGCACAATACATGAAGAAAATCACTCAAGTAGAAGAAGCTGCAAACAACTGTCAAAAGATGACTACTACAAAAACAATTATCAAGTATGGTGCTAAAGAACCTCCTCTAAAGATAGGATGATCAAGATCAAGAAGACAATAATCTACATGAGTTCCCCCGATGACACTACTCTAACAATGATAAAAAATACAGATGGCACATGAATTTGTACAAGTGACCCTAACGACAGTACTCAACCAATGAAAGTTGAAAATAAAGGTGCCAATAGTCTGAAGAACAGTGATCAACCGAGGATGAAAGATTCCTTCCAAGGAAAAGCCAAGGAAGTGTTAGCACGAAAAATAGAATACCCCCAATAATGCTGACTGGGAGAGCTTGACAAATCCACTGAAATGTTGTGTAACACCCTATAGTGCATGAATGAGAAGAAAAAACATCTCAAAGTGCACAAGAAAGCACCTGCAACTGAAAAAGTGGTGTGCAAAACAAAGCACACATGCATGAGGCTGGAATCATATAGATCCACTGTTGTCATGGAGGGACACTCATTGGACAAAGGTGTGATGGAAAAAACAAAGGCACTACACAACCCCCCATGGCACTTTATAATATAGTGCGAGTACAAAACCTAGCACAACCTTATGTACAAAATCCCCCAAAATACATGTACGATAGTGTGGCACTTTATCTCAATGCGTTTACATAGAAGATTTCTTACAAATGATGCTCATAATACCCACAAAGGATGAAAAGAACGAAATTCATAAAGAACAACCAAAAATGAAGCATCCCATGCAAACGATAATTTCCCAAGAGGTAATATGTCCAGGTAATTCACTAGAGTTTGAAAACACAAAAAACTAAATAAAGTTTACTTGGAGAAAAATCTAGAAAAATTGCAAGGATGGAATTGAAGATCTCTGAAAGATGGTTCCAATGCCACTGAGATCACAAAAAATAGAGAAATTGGTGAAAAGTTACGATCTCGGGACTGAAAACATCTCCCTTGACTTCAATTGACTGTAGAATTCACTTGAAATAGAATTAAGTGATGAGACCCACACCACTAGAAAGTTGGCAGAACCGGCTTTCCGACAATATCTTGTTTGCCAAAAAAATAATATCGTATGCCCTAGATACGACCAAAAGAAAACAAACACTTGTTGGAGCCCAAAGAAGGGGTCAAAGGGGCCATGCAAGCTAAACCATACCGCTAAAGTCATGCTAAGGTCAGCGAATATTCCTAGAATATTCCCTGTATCTGAAAAATAAAAATTCGGTCCCTTGCAAGTTAAAAATCCACTAGTATATTCTCTGTACAAATGGAATATTCTTTGTCACCGTGACTGAAAAGAATGGTTGCCCAGAAAAAAATGACCCCATGAGAATTCATTGACCGCCGGTAGATTATAGGGTTGCTGATAAAATGAAAAAACGGCCGGTAGAACTATCTTCGCTAGCCTGATGGAATGGACGAACAGCTAGAAAAAAAGTTTACGGCTGGCAAAAAACTCGACTACTCACGAAAACTAGGAACATGGCTGGTGAGAAAGAAATGCCGCTGGGGAAGAAAGTCGTCAGATGACAGTTAAAGGCCATCAAACGGCTCTAGGAGGCTGTCGTTCGGATCTTTTGCCATTGACCAGGTACAAAGAGGGACCCATAGGCCTGTTGGGTGTAGGTACCTACGGGTACCTTTAATAAATGTGCCCTGTTTGTTTTTTTAAACAAAAAGAATTGCCCTAGCTTTTTTAAAATCTTTTTAATATATAGTTTTCAATGATTTTTTTTAATAAATTTCAGAAAAAGAAATTTATTAAAAAAATATGCTTACCTGAGAATTTTTATTGCGATTTTTTTCGATCTGCGTGCACATGGAGTTTGTATAGGGGTCGTACGAGTCCCTATGCAAAAACAAATTTGCCTCTTGGATCAACTATGTCCAAAATAGATGAATGAATAGTCGTTTCTAGGGTTTTGAGCCACTACAAACTCAATGGCGAGGTTTGTTTGGACTCAAAAGGATTCGATCAAATAGGTATGCCTTGGATAAAAAAAAAGTGAAACTCCAAACCCTTGAAGCTCCAAAAATCCTTCAAAAACACGAACAGGAAGTAGCAGGTCTGGAGCTCTGATACCATGTAGAAGTTGTGAAATCCAACTTGATAGAACCCAAAGATCACTTGCATGCAAATAACCTATCACAGAAAGGAGAGATGGAGACAAAAAAGAAAAGGGTGCTCTGAAAGCTGAGAATACATTAATTAGAGAGAATCAAATAATACAATGAGATCAATCCTTATGAAGGAGATCAAGAAACCCTAAAGTGTAACCTAAAAGGAGAGCATTTAATAATTAGAATAATGATTAAATGTGTACAAAATGCAAACTAAGTTAATCTTAAGAGAAATATAAAATGTAACTTAATTAAAATAATTAAGTAATAAACCTTTTACTCTAACATGGCTTGTTGAGGAGCTAAGGTGAAGATGAGGTTTCCTTCGTAGCAAATTTATTGGTTTGATTTGTGCTTGCAAAATTCACCACATTTTTTCTCGTTAGAAAGAGGTTGATTTTCTCTAAAGAAGGTGTAGGAATTTTATTCAAATGCCTTTTCTTCAATCTTATGTTGTTTTCAACATTACCAGAGGTAAAATTGAATTGTATGTAGGATAATTAACTACACAATGGTCTTCTAGGCTCCAAAACATATGATTTGATTTAGGGGGAGCTTCTTGCACTATTCCACTATTGGGGTTTTCAACCTCTGGTAAGGTCACCTAGTGACATAGAAAAAATTTACCATCAAAGCCTATCCTTGCACTTCAACTATACAAGTGGAATATTTGTGAGGTGTATTGCATGGATAATACCACTCATCTTCTTGAGCTATATTATTTTAGTTTGGAACAATGGATTTTCTTGTACCAACAACTAGTATTTGTTGCACAAGGGAACAAATTGTAAAGCTAGATTTAGATTGGTACTTTGGTATCTATTAGGTTGATAGGATTAACCTCAATTATAGTTTTTATTTGGCTAGTAGTTGTTATCCTTGAATCTAGCAGTGCTCGATTCATGGGATAACCCCCTACAAAACTTGTCTATTTCATAGTTTCATGTACTTCAAGCACATAAAATGAGGAAAATTTTGAGTGCCTTCGATGCATAGTCCTAAAACTCAAATCGTCTGTTTGAGCATCTCTTATTGTGTCTTTCGAAAATATTTGAAATGGATATTATTTTTTAATTCCCACTCTTTAGGAGTTATTGAATTTTTCACTCATGTCGGAGTGTTGATTTTCAGTGCTCCTACATGAGCCTTATGTTTGAAAAATGATTCCAGGTGTTGGAGCGGTGATTTTCACCACTCCTACACCTTGCACTCACCCTTACATGCAGAAGTGGTGTTTTTTATCACTACAAAATGTTTCCTTCTATCATCCTTCACATGCACAAGTAGTGATTTTTACCGCTAGTGCATCTCTGATGTTTCGACAATGTTGGAACGGTGATTTTCACCGCTCCTACATTTTCCCGCCCTTAATGTATGTCGTTATTAATGCATCTCAAGTTCATTAATAATCACTTTCTAAAGGCTTATTAAAGTCATTTAAGGTTATTTTATTCCCATCTTAATCCATTTTCTTCCTCCTCCTTCGTGCTAATCGCCCAAGATCTTACCAAGAAAAAATATGTATGGATTTTTGTGGGCGACTATGAACTAGGGTTTTCGCATTTTTTCTTCCTCCATCGATTTTCCTGGTACATTTTTATTTCTCTTTTATTATTTCATTTTAGTCTTGTAATTCTATTTGTGTTCTTCTACGTTTTGGGTGAGATCTTTCACGTCCCTATTACTCATCTATTTCTACATGGTAGGATTGATTGTTTCATTTTTCCTTTTTCTTCCAATTTTTTGGTCTTAGGTTTTTTCTATGCCCTAATTTCTTTTTTGAATTCCTCCATGTAATTTTTTATTTTTTTAAAGCTTAGATGCTATACACATGATTTTTCCTGCCGATATGATATGGTAGCCATCATTTAAATGTCTAAAGCAGGAGATTTCACCACTTCCACATTTAGAGTTCCAACTCCAAATGCAAGAGTAGTAAAATTCACCGCTCTTGCATCACCCTCATCACCACATCTTTCAATTTGTAGGAGTGCTGATTTTCACTGCTCTCACAACAATGAATTTCAGCTCCCATGTAGGAGTGATGAAAATCACCGCTCCTACATAGAGTGACTTTTCTCAATATGACAAAGCATAAAAAAATCTCGCTCCTGCACTTGACTCCATAAAAAAAGGGTAATGTTTGAGCACTGATTTTTAGTGCTTGAGCATGAACTTAACCTTCTCCACTGCATGCAAAAGCATATATTTTTAACACTCCAACACATTTTCTATCAAAATGAATAAGGCATGTAGGAGCACTGATTTTCAGTGCTACTACATGCAAATAAACTTCTCAAGATGTAGAAGTGCTGATTTTCAACACTCCTACACACAAAATAGTTTTTTACTTAAAAACTTAGAAATCATTCCATTTGCGCTCTAAACCCCATTTCATCACTATGCTCCATTTTTCATGCTCCATGGCTCATTTGCACTCACTCAAAAAAGCTTGCTTGCTTCATGTATTCCAACTCTTTCTCACAATGCTTTTGCTCTTAACATCTGCTAATCCATTGTTCTTGCAGCTCTTTTAAAATTCTTATCAAGTGATCTCTGAATGTGACATTTCTTGATCTTTGGCACTCTCAGATGACATCAGAAGAGCCTCCATAATCTTCTAAAAAGGAAGGAAATATGAAGTACAAATACCAAGGTGTCTTTTCACCTACTGTTGTGCTCTCAAAAGTGGATGAAATCAAAGATACAAAAATTGGTCACCAAGATTTATAAGATTTTGTAAAAAGAACTAAGAAGAAGCCATTAGAGGAAAATATGAGATCTATCATTCATAGAAACTTACAGTTAGTATCTAAATTTCCAACTACTTCTCATAACACAAATTTTGTTCTCCAAGTTGCATCACATTACATTAGAGATGACAAAAGTGTAAGAGATTCTGCTAGATAAGTCATGATGAGGTTGGATCCAAAATTCTTTGATATTGTTTTTCGGGTTCCACATATGGAAAAATATACTGAAATCTCCATTCAACAAGCACATGAGGTCTATGAAAAGGATCCAAATAAGGCTAAAACATTGATTAATACTCAATGGATGAAGACTCCAAGGCCCACTATCTCTAGATGGCCCAAGAGAATTCCTCGAAGTGATTTCAAGGAGGATGTTCGAGATATGATTACTCTTCTGAGTAGAGTGAAAGGCTTGCCCATATCATTTCATTTTTAAGATTGGATGTATGATTATATCCACATCATTAGGACTAAAGTACACATTGATTGGGGAACTCAAATAAGTGATGAGATTCATGAATAGTTGATCAATGTTCCAACTACCTTGAAATTTTATATGACTTCCTACTTGGTATATGTTGCTGCAATCATGAGGCAATTTCCAAGGTTTTCAACAGAAGGTAATAGAAATGTTGTGCCTGTGTATAAATTTTATTCTCAGTTAAATTTTAGGAATAGTCTTAAACATTTCAGGAGATTCATAGATTCTTTCTTTGCACCTCTACTATTCACTTTCGATCGAACCCTTGAAAAGAAGAGAGTATTAGATGAAGCCTACAGGGTTGTAAGTAAGTTTGGATGTGTCTTCCTACAGTTTCCAACCTTCACATACTTGAGAGTAGTTTGCTATACTGGGTGTCCATATATGTTGCCCAAATATCCTTTCGATAAGTGGGTACTAATGGAGTTGTGTAGAAAACTGTTCTTATTTCACAAAGAACATATGAAAATTCACAAGCTAGGTTTCAATTTTCCACTTACTATTGGGAGATACACTATTCACTATGTTTAAAAGGAAAATTCAGTAGCTGCAAAAATGAAAACTATGACTATAAGGACATATAAATACAAATTTGACTTTGACTACACAAATGTGAATAGGAAACTTAAGAAGGATCATCAACATGTCTACCACTTTGAATATATATGGGCAGACTACAGAGATGAAGAAGACATACAAAGAATGGAATTTTGCAGATTGATAGTAGAGCATATCAGAGATCTTGGTATAGCTGATATTCCAGAGGACTTCAAAGATCTTGATGACATCATTGATTCTGCTTATGAAGAGAAATAAATTACTCGAAAGCCTTTACCTCTTGTGCAATGGTCTAAGAAAGAAAGTGTTTCTATTAGAGAAATACTTGCTCCTACTTTACATAACATAGCTAAATAGTTGCAAAGGCACAAATTTCAAATGAAATCCTTTAGGAAATAATCAGAAGGAGAAACACCAGAAGGAGAAAATAGTCAACAACAAGAGTTCCACACTAAAAAAAATCATGCATCTATTCCCTGTTCCTCTCAAAGAGGTCCTAATATAAATTTTACTTTTGGTAAAAGTGTTACTCAAAGAGTTGAAGAAGATGAAGATATTGAATCAAAGCAACCATTTGTAGAAGGAAAAGAGCTTGGTTCTAAGGAACAATCATCCGAAGAAGAAGAAGGGAATGAAAGTGAATAATCAAAGGAATCTATTGAAGAGGAAGATTCTACAAAAGATGAAGGTGACAAAGAAAGTAATGAGGAGGAAAAAAGGCATGATGATAAACTACAACTATCTCTGAGGAGAATATTGTTGAAAATATTCCCCAAACATCATCGCCTCTTACTACTAATATCCCTCATACTCCATCAAATTCGACTACTCCTCCACCTCCTCTTCCTACCTCACCTCCTCCTACAACAACTTTGCATATAGTGAAGGTTTTCATTCCTCCTTCAACATCATCAATTTTTTCTATCCCTCCTGTAGGTCCCATCTTGCAAACTGCTGATGTTTCTTCAAGTTCTCCGTCAACCATTCCAAGCCTATCTTCACCATAATTTGATATCTCTTCCGAGGAAGATTTTGATAGGTTCATGAATGAATCATTACAGGATCCACTTGGTTTGCAATCTACTGGAGCTATCATGACCGATAATACCCCAATTGTTACAATATAATCCATTCCTATAGAAGCACCTGCCACACAGGAGTTGATAATAATTCAAGAAGGATACACTTCATATCTTCCCCCTTGGTTGATCTCACAAGTATCAAAGTGCAATAAACAAACGATTTCCCCAAATGAGCTTGATCTTGAGGAGATAGTTCCTCCAAAGCCAAGGGAAAGAAGAAGGCTAAAATTAATTCAAGACTTCATATAGACAAATCTGGTCACAAGTATGTAAATATTGGTTTACCCCCATAGAAAAAAGGTGATGTGAACATGGAAGATTACACTCTAACAAGAGTTAAGCTTGGTAAGTTAAAAAATGCAAGTGAAAAAGAAGATGCAAAAGTAGTCTTGAATGCATTATTAGGTAGGCTTGATAAAATGGAGTAGTCTAGAGATATGTACAAGGATAAAGCTAAGAGATATGCATCAGTTTTGAGGAAGATTGCTGGCTCCTAGGAGAATGTGCAACCTATGGGCATGGTGAATTTCGAGGAACCAATAGTGCAAAAAGTGGAGAAGTTTGTCTCCAAGGGTAAGGTGTTTTATAATTTCATTGATGAGATAATAAAACATGACTCACAACTCATAGCTATTGCAGATGAAAAGATCTCTCAAGTAGCCAAGTTGAAATTAGAGTTTGAGAAAGAAAAAAACACACTTTCCAAAGAGTAGAAAGAAATGGAAAGATGTCTCTCATTTTTGTCACAAATGAAAGAGACAAAGCTGAGTAAATTAGTGGAAGTTGGGATAATCCATTAAAAAGAGTATGTGGAAATAAGAGAATCTCTTAAGAACCTCATACAAGTGATCAAATATCTCATCGAGGAAATCTAATAAGTACAATAAGATGACAAAGGACATCCTATCGTCATGATGAATGGAATTGAGGAGTTACTAGGTAAACTCCTTGATGATGATCATACTTTCCTCCTGGTTAGTGAGATTTCTCAAATCTTCAAAGAAGCTATCATGGAGCATGTGGAAGATGAAGGATTTTCAAAGACTTCAATGAACACCATATGTGATGTACGAATTTCTCTCGACAATCTCAAGACAAATCTAGATAGATGCAAAAAAAATTGCTCATTTCCAAGAAGATCAATCACAAGAGTTCATACCATTGTTGATTATATAGTTGGTCTAGATGAGGCATTCATATAGGAAACAAAGAAGAAATATGAAGACTTTTTATCCCAATGCAAGGAACCATAAAGACTTCTTGTATCTCCAGTGTTAGATAGTTTATATGCTTTCTTCTATACTTTATGTAAATAAGTTTTAACATTTTACATGTCATTTTGAAAAATGTAATCACATGTAAACAAATATGTTCTCCTATAATTGTGGACAACATTTTTGAATAAATTAACTATTTAGGTAGGATTTTTCTAGATTTACTCTTCTAATTTTCCTAGATTCACTCTTCTAATTTTCCCCTCCCATCCATAAATAAGAGAGGATTCTATTGTAATTGTTATCTTTTATCTTTTACAATGAAGTGTTGGCCACTTGTGAAGCAAATATTGAAACTTTGAGTTCAATTTTGTGAATCTAATTTTGATCAATAAGGAAGTGAAGTTGCATACAAAACTTTATGTTGGGAACAATTATCTTATGGTTTGATTGAATTGGTAGTGATTAGTAATTAAGATTGAAAGGGATTTGAGTAAATTTGTGTAAAATTTGAGTTAAACTCTTTACTTGAATTTGTGATATTGTTGAATACTATTGGTGAATTCTCTATAAGAGTTTATGCTTATATTTATTCATGTTGTTCATGGGATTATTATGGAGTATATAGAATACATTGTACTTCTCATACAACGTTGGTTTCTATCTTCAAGGATTAATTGTTGGAAGCTACATAGCGACTTTGTGCCTTCATGAGATTTTCTTATTTATCATTTATCATTATCATGCCGATATTCCTAGTCTTTGCTTTGACAAGATAGGAATATTGGAATTACTACTTAATTTTAGTTTGAAGTTGTAATGCATCAAGAACTTAAAATTGTGAAACATTGTAAAACATATTCTCTAAAAAGAGAGAGAATCATGAATGTGACACACCCCCATATCATTAGTGTAGTGTGCATTATTGTAAATATCTAATTAGTTTTCATTAGTTTCAATAAGTAGTAAGAAGGGTGCCTCCCCTTTCTGAGAGGAGAGATTCAATCTCACATAACTATGGTTGAAATCTAGGTTTTGTAATTTGTTAAAAGGGATTACATAATTTTCACCCAACAGTAGCTTTGATTGTATTTTTTGTAAGGTTTAACAACCTACCACCTCTCTAAGGCAGTCAATTTATTACTCCAATTTTTCATGAAAGTATTGAGGTCCTTGTCACTATTTGAATGACTAAAATTAGAACTAGATGCAAGGGGCTTAGATTCTAGAAGAGGAGCAAGGGTAGGCTAATATGGTATAGGAAATTCTAGAAATATAGGCATAAGGGTCCTGGGAGATAACTTACTAGTTTGTATTACACAGTTCTCAACCTTTATAACAATATCATAAACATTAGGTAGTACAATTCCTCCTATGGAAAAAATCATTACAAATATGTCACTGTTCAAAGATTTCAAGAAATACAAGAAAAAAGAGTTAGGGGAAGGATTTACCAAAGCTAGGATTATATTCCAAGTCTTCTAAAATTTGAAATTGAAATCTATTATGAACTCATGAGGTTCTCTCTTGATTGTTGTTAATTGTTCAATAAGGGAGATGTGGTCACTTATATCCCTAAAATTTTCATAGATATTATCCTCTAACTCATCGCAGTTGTGAATATAATTTAGTTGTATCCCTTTGTACCATTGCAAATACTTTCCCTTTAAAGAAGAAGCAAGAAGTGTAACAACTACATTATCTTGTGTGATATTGTAGATAGAGCGTATATTTTCAACATCCTAGATGTATTCAATGGGTCTAGTATAATTATCACTAGTAAAAATTAGAATACTCTCTAGTGTTAATGCTAGAATATCACCATACTATCAAAGAGAGAGAGGATTGCCTCAATTAAGATCATAAAGTTTCTATTTCTTAGGGTTGTCATTAGAGGAATATGAAATAATTTTTTATTTAAGTGAATAGAGAGGAATCTAGGGTGAGGAGACCTACCAAGAGGATGTGCATATTGGATGCTAGGAGATGGTTATATAGAAAGCCCATTTTTTCCTCTCATTGGCGGCATAGAAAGTTTATCTCTCCTTCTAACTATATAAGTTGATAAATCAACAAAATAAAAATTACCTCTTCATAAAGCTATATTTTTTATAATTGATATGAATTATTAACACCGTCTATAGATGGGGTAATGGGGTCACTTGGAATGAGCATAGTTTATAGGTGTTGAAATATTATTTAATAATTGTAACTATTAATATTGCACCAAAACCTCAATAGGATGAAGTAGGTATCATCACACTTTTATCCCACCAAGCATGCCAAAAATTGTTGTTAATCTAAATTTCACCCTTAGCTAGATTCCAAATATATATTCTCAATGAAACATGAAAATGGATTCAAGGTGTGGGACCTTGCTAAATGAAGCCAGGCCTTCAGACAAAGGGCTAGTTCTCTGCCTAATCTAGATGCAAAGTGTTGGTCTAACCCAATACTTAATAATATTACTGCTAAACATGTTATAATAGCTTTCCAAGGAAAAGGGGAAGAGAAAATTATAGAAATTTAAGGAGATGATGTACCAAGAGTAGAGTTTTTCTTCCTACCCAATACACATAGAGGATCAAGAAGAAAATCCTAGATATTTTCAGATAGTTCTCTTTAATACCATTTTTTAAGGGTATGCATGGAGGTTAAAGTTTGACAAGGCACTAAGAGGGGAAACATACCCACAATTATCTCTAAGAACCAAGAAACACAAAGTTCATAAATATAAATTGATAAAATGTAGTCATATATAAGAAAATAGACATTTCACATCATTTAGGAGAGAGAGAAGAGATGAATTATAGTAGTTTCTTATTGATATAGAGATATTAGGCCCATTTACAATAACAAAAGTGTCAAAAAAATGTAATTATTTTTTCTAGAAAATGAAGGAATAATCATTACAAATGAGGTTCAACCAAGCTTTATCAAAAGAAAATATAAAAAACACTAGAAAAAATAGCCTCCTGTGCAAAAAATTGAGAGAAGACATCCATGTAACTCAATCTGATATGAAGGATTGGATAAAACATTCCTAACACCTAGAATGTCTTCACATTAATGACCTTGAGTAGAGGTACAATAAAACTACTACAAAATCTATTGTAGAATGTGGATAGGAATGACCCTCTAATAGAAAAGGGCCACAAATTGTAGAAAGGAGTATGGGTGTCATAAATAAAATTTAGAAGCACTCTAGATAAAATTGAAGATGGCTCTAGATGTCAAAAATGTAGTGAGGAGAGTTCTTGAGCATTGAAGTTGTCATCCCTACAAGCCAATGGTGTTCACATAGAGTTTGAATTTTTTTAGCCTTTTTTGGAGTCTAAATGCAAACCATCAATCCAATTTTAAAATATCCTCAATCAAATGGTTAGGGAATTAACATATAATCTCATAATATGGCTGAGAAAATCTAATCTATGAAGATATAGTGCACTATAATAGAAAATGGAGACATAGATAAGTGCCCCTGAATTGGAGGTGGGCCCCATAGATCTTTCTTGGGACTATAGACACATTGGAATACTTGGTCATTGTGTCTTCTAGGTGGTAGTAGAGTGCATTAGAGCATATTTGAATAATTTTATCTTGTATCAATTGGGCTACAAAAATCTAGCACACTACAATGAGAAGACAACACTTGGTAAAAATTTATTGATTTGAACCTTTGAGTCATTAAAGAACAAGCCCACTATAAATAATGTGAGCTTGCTGAAGAATACATAATGTCATACTATGCCATCCAAAGATGACACATGGAATCAAAGGGTATGAGAATAAATTTGAGATAGAAATACTTTAAAAGTCATGCTATGAAGAAATGAAGCACTCAAATAAGGAGTTTCCATTTGGCATGATCTTATTTCCCTCATGAATTGATTTATAGAATGTTTAGCCAAGCTACGAAGGTCCACTATGCATCAACAAAATATGGCACTTGTCACATAGTCATTGGCATGTGTAATCCTTATTAGAGACAAAAAAACCAAGTCCATTGGACATAATATGGCATCATAATACAAGAGTGTAAATTAAACTTTAAAAATTAGCCTACACTATGAAGAATCTAGCATGTTGCAATGAAAAATCACCCCTTGGACAAACCTTGGTTTAACCTTTGAGTCATTAAGGAATGGGCCCACCATATACAACACAATATTTGATGAAGAAGAAGCCACATATGACCACATCACCCTGAGGATGAAATGTAACAACCAAATGCAAGAGCATAACTTCAAAAGAGAAGATGCAAATAAATTTATGCTATGAAGAAGTTATGCATTGCAATCAAAAATTTCCACCTAGAAGGAGGTGGCTCCCATGTAATAGGCTATAATTTTTTGTATTAGAGAGGAACATGCAGTAGTAAAGTGCATGATAATAACTTCAAAATAAAATAATTTTTTTAGTTGTTGCTACAAAATACTAGCATTCCACAATGAGAATCTAAAACCTCAACAAGGAAATAGTTCCACAATTTATCAAGACTAGGCCAAAGGGTTATAGTAGAGTCCATGTGTCTTGATAGCATGTGAGCATGAATTTTGTGCATCAAGAACTTGCACCATGAACAGTGGATGCTCTCAAATAAGGGAGTTCCATGAAAATAAGTGGGAACCACCTTTACAAGCATGAATTTGAGAGGAAGTATTAGGAATTAGCAAAGGAAAGTAACTTGAAGGGCTAGGAAAGGAGCTGGTGGAAAAATGAAGCATGAGATCTTTAAATACAACTTAAGTACACACAATGGGATAAATCAATTAACAAAAATATGAAATTAAGGCACAAACCAAGTTCAAAGGGTTTAGCATTTAGGCCTATAAATAAAAACCTCAAAAAACTACACCTAAACTCTAAGGAACTACATATTTTTACACAATCCACGCTAAAATTCTTAGGTTGGTTAAGGGTGACACAAAGTGTCAACAATAGTCAATAAATATAATATCATTTTTATCTATATTTATTTGTTCATTATAGCTATCTTGAATGACAACTAGTCTAATGGGATACTCATGTACATCATCATCTATCATAGATTGTGTCAACGTATATTTTGGCTATTTGCATCTTAGTATATATTAATCTACAACTTCCATATTGTTAGGATCTACAAACATAGAAAAATATCTCCTAAAATAAATATACATGTTAGAGTCAATTAGTTAAATATTTATCACTTAGCTTAGCTAATACAAATATTTTACTAAAATAATATATATTTTAATTTACCTATAACAATTAAATTAGATATACATTTATAATCAACTGAATATAGAGGATCATAGACATATACGATGTTGTTATATGCATAAGGAGGAATTGCTACTAATTGCTTCATTTCCCTTTGTGAAACATATCCATCTCTTATATTCTCACATTGTAGAGCATTCCATTATTCTCAATGCAATCAACACAAAAACAAAAAATCTCTCTCACTTGAATAACAAGAGGTTTGTTATGTCCTACAGTCATCAATTGATGAAATATTCTAATACCAACAATTTTTTGAAAATTATAAGGATTTGAGTGATAAATATTTGTAAATATGATTTTTTTATTCTCATGTTAAATTTAAAACATTCAACTAAGATATGTATTCAAAATAAATAAAGTTGAAAATACTTAATACCTTTGAAATTTTAAAAATAGTGTTTGGTGTATATTGAGTCACTCTTTACTTCATGAGCATGAAAAATAAATTTTGCATTACTCAACAATTTTATTTGCATTTCATATGGTGTTACTTGTAAGTTCATGTTGGTGAAATGCATGCTTCATATATGATCCCGCTCCATTGTGCTCTCATTTTCAATGTCCACTCTAAAATAATTCTACAAACACTTTATTTTATGTCTAGAATGCCATTGGGTTAACTAATTAAATTCTTTTGTAAAATTAAATTATCCTATAAAGTTATAGCAAACCATTAGATAAACTACATGTATATGTTGATTTTTTTCAAAGTTATAAATTTAACAAAAACTTTAAAAAATAAATTCAACACTAACCAACATTTGTATAAAAATATTTCTAACAATGTAAAGCATTTATGCCACATCATCTCGAAAATTCAAAAAACATTCCAAAACAATGGGCTGCATAGCTTCTATCACAATTGGTATCATCAGTGATATAAAAGTGCTCCTTCATAATTATGTGTTCATTTATAATAATTTATACATCATACAAATGTAACTCAACATGTATATAAAAAATCTATATAAATATTGTGACTTGCTCTAAATGACAATATAGACTTTGAATCTTAGTTTGAAAAATAAATGTATAGTTCTCAAAAAATCCACAATAGAGAGAATACAATTAGGTGGAAAGAAATTTTTTGAGTCATGAAATTGTTTAGCCTGCCATCTTATACCATGGCAATGCTAGATATTTAGATATATTATATTACAAAAAAATCATAAACTCATTTTTGAGAAATTCACTTTCTTTCAAAATATTTTTTTTTCAACTACTAACTTCATTATGTATTCTCGTATTCAAATCTATTTCAAATAACTTCTATTGAATGATCAATATTTTAAAATAGTAAAATTTTCTTCAAATGTCCCCAATTTATACATATATTTTTTATATGCTACACATTGAATTCATCTATATCTTCTAATTTTTTACATACAATGGACTTAAAAAATTGTGGTGTACTTATAGGGATGATTATATTTGGATTAACTATTCCCATAATTTTTTTATATGACTATAGGTATAGATAGTATTCAACATGATTTCAATAGAAACAAGTTTCATGCACTTTATTTATACGTACAAAGCATAGGCATAACCTCTCAAAAATCCTTCGACAAATCATCATCTATTATTTATACATACAAATAATAGGCATAACTTTATTTATTACTTAAATGTTTCAAAAAATTAACTTTTTGTTGTATCTATAAAAAATTTTAGATGAGAAAATTTTATACCATCTTCACCTATTATTTGTATAGTGTCCCTCCTATTAGAAGAAACATAGGAGTGGTTGATCCAATATTCAATTACTTATTTATTTACATCTACTAAAATTTTATATTTTGAGGATCCCTACTAATATTTACTCAATTATATTATATGCTTTCATCTAATTTGATCTTCTTAACAATATATCTTTCAATGGTTCTCCTAGACATATGTAGTAATTGTGAAATTGATTAAACTTAAATTTTATGTAATATTTATTACTAAAAATTATGGTCATCAATGAGCTCTAAATGTAGTAGTTAAATTAGTCTTTCAAATCTCAGTTTGTTTAGAGTCCAATCATTCTTACAAGTTTTCAATTACTAGTTTTTAAATAAATCTACTGATTTCTTCTTATTATCAACCTCTAGCAACTCCAAAATAATAGTATTTTTTCCCCAAATTACTTTGTGTATACACCTAAAAATGGTCACATTATAATAAGTCTGGTAATTAATTTAACAAAAGCTATTTAATTAAATCTCTAATTCAATCTACATATAAATGAATTTAAAGAATTTATTTATATTGTTCATTTTCTACATTCTTCTATCTTAATTAAATAAGTTTAGTTACTTATTTAATTTAATCACTTTTCTATTTCCTCTTAATTAATTAAATAAGTTTTACAATTTATTTAATTTAATTATCACGTTGCTTTATTTTAAATAAAGTAAATATTCTTCTTTTTTCAAAATCATAAAAATCCCTTTTAAATATTCTAAAAATTCATCTCACTTATAATTAAATATTTTTAATATTTAATTAGAATCTTCTTATGAACATTTCACACATAATTAAATATTTTAATATTTAATTAGAAGTTTCCAAAAATCAAATGTCACATGAAATTAAATAATTTTATTATTTAATTGATGAATTATCTTCAACCACCAAACTAATAACTAAAAATGACAAATGACAAGTTGCCTTCATTTTTGAGTGAAAAGGTTTTGTGGGAAGGAAACATCTTCCTTCTTTCTCTCTAGCCTCCATCTTTCACCATTCATCTTACCAAACTAAATCTCAACCGTTGATCTTTGCCAACTAAGCTTTTGCCTCCAAAAATCTATATATAAGACCTCTTGGCTCTTTGAAAATTTTGAACTATTTGCATAATGAGGGAATCATTTGCATTATGTGAGAACTATAGCACATCATTTTAGCATTCAAGCATCATAGCATAACATCTTAGTTTTTATCATTTTAGCATAAATAATCATGGAAGAATAGCTTGCATAATCTATTCTTAGTTTCATTATCATAGTTTTATTATCTTAGCATCATATCTTAGCATAAATTTATCTCACATAATTTAGCATAAGAATGCATTTTTCATATCATCTCATTCTCTAGGTTGTTATTCTATTGAGCTTCTTCTTATACAATCTAAGAGCAAGCAACTTAAAAAGAATCCTTGGAGATAGAGGACAATGGGATGGTTTGAAGAATCTGTTGGGTTTGAATTTTGTTTGGTTTTAAATTAGATTCTTTGATATAATGTTTCATTGGTGTGTTGTTTAACTTATTTATTGTTTTCACATATTTACACACCCATTTTTGGTGCACACTGTGGGGATCTTTTCCCATTTTTAATATTTTATTGTAGGTTTTCTGGTAGGTCACAATTGGAGACACGAATTAATGCATACAACACCCATTCTAGTGCATTTGAAGACTATTTTGGCATAGCTAATAGTTATTATAGCGCATTTGAGGAATGTTCTAGTGCATAGGATTGATTATCCAACACATATGACTGATTCTCCAACACATATGACTGATTCTCTAGCTCATATGACTGATTCTCCAACGCATATGACTAATTCTCCAACACATATTACTAATTATCTAGTGCATATGACTAATTCTCCATCACATATGATTGATTCTGTAGCACATTTGACTATTTTTTTTAGTGCATATGATCTTTGTTCTAGCGCATTTGTAATTTGAATAATCTACTATCCGGATCCGACGCAACCATGACCAGTGGTTTTATTGTTGTTTCTGGATTAAAAGAAACTAATCCTAGGGTATTCATCATACATTTATATCTCGGTTAAAATGAACATCATATCTTTTTTGAAGCAATATCTTCATATAGAATAAAATATTGTCATTTGGGCTTTAAAACTGAACATTGTTTGTTGTGATTGGATGGTGATAGGCCTATTCTCTCCCCTTTATTGGAGGATCAAAATTCCAAACTCATCTTTTCATTTCATGCAATTTCTTGCTTTATTAAATCCATTTTAGAAGGCATGTCGTAGTGGGAAAAAGTACTCACCCTATAGGAACGACCCAAGTGGGAACAGCTAAAGCTAAGTTTTCCAACCCACTATAATCAAAAGTGAGTTGTTGATGAAAATCCACTCAACGGTAGTGTGTATATGATAGTCATCGCCAAAGCATTTGTTCTAAAGGTAGGGATACCTCTCGAGGGAGTTTATCATTGCCACACCGAATGAAAACCCTTACTAAACACCTTAAACATAGTGGCCAACTTGTCAGTTTCTGAACATCCTAACATTCATAGTGCAAGGGGAGGGAAGAATCTACCCCCAAGATTCTCACCATATAACTACCAAGTATCCTTGGCCATTGCATTCCACTTTGGTTAAAACCTGAAAAAGAGAAAAACACGGGCGCCCTCTAAGGGGTGACAAGGCTGTGTGAGTTGACGTAGTTCTAAGATGTGGGATGTGGTGTTAACAATGACCTTTTGACCTTAAGAGTGAGTCTTATTGAAGTGTCTTCTTGTTCAAATACTAGTGAAAATAAAAAAGGATCATGCTCGATTCTTGAACATACACTCAATGTTGTAGATTCTAGGACTTGAAAATAATTGTTTTACAACTGCTTGTTGTGTTTTCAAAAACATTAATTCAGATAAGATCTTCCTGAAAATGCAAGAATTTGACAAATCAAAATTGTGACATTTATATTGATACTCTTATGTTAAGGGATTGAAAATCAATTTTTTTTTTCAAGAAATCCCTTGCTAAAAGAATCATGAAACCAAAGAAGCAACTTAGATACAAGAAACTTTTGAAAAGAAGACACTTCTTGTACCAAAGTAGAAAGGTCTTGCTTGACTATCAAACTTTCATCCATAGGTATCATGAATTTGATAGAGGATATATTGATGATTTTTCTTTAGATCCTTTACATTCACAAGCTTATTATCAACAAAGAGCTCTTTCATAGAGACATAATCATAGTCAACCCATTCATCATTCTTACATTCCCCAACTAGCAATATAATTTTCCAGCCATTCAAATCAGTTGCTACAATAGAGAAAAAACTTGGAAACAACTAAGATTAGAAAATCTTAAAGTACATCAATTTCAAGTCAATTTCTGATTTTTAGTTTAAATTCCATAACAGGATCTACCATCCTTAATCCATGGAAAAAAATCTAAAAATTAGAAATCCATTAGTCATATCAATAGGATCCATCATACTATTTGGCCAAGGCATCACTTATCCAATAAATTGCACTCCCATTTGTGATCTAAGTTAAGAAAAAATTTTGATACAAGCATATGCCTATTATCACAAGGTCCCACAAATAAAGAGAAGAAGATGAAAGAGAGAACCCACTTTGCAACATGGGTGATAGGGAAGAAATTCATTTTCATAAGTTTTGTACACATGTAAGTAGTTCAAATGATGAAATAACCGACAAAACGCTTCAAGAAGTTGAACAAGATCCATAGTTTCAAATAGCTATGGACAAGATCTTAGAGAGAAATAAAGAAAGATACTTTCTTTTATTGGAAAACCAAGGTACAAAATTTCCCTCTGACTATGATACAAAGAACATTAAAGAAGATCCTAAAAAGAACAAAAATTCCTTAAACGATCTTAGTGCTCTTACCCAACAAATAAGAGCACTACAAGGGAAAATCAAGGAAATGAAAGGGGGCACAACAAAGAAGTATGCTTTGGAGGGTATTTGTCCATATCCTTTTGATAGACACCTCAACATGATCCCATTTCAATTACATTGTGAAATTATGAAATTCGATAGATACAATGGGAAAATAGATCCTATCAACCACATGAGGGAATTTAGGAACATGAGCCTTGAATTTGCACATGAGGACACATACTAGATGAGATTGTTCCCATGAAGTTTGGGTGGGAAATACATGGAATGGCTTTCTAAAATCACTCCACCCATCAGGACATTTGAGGAGTTGATCAACAAATTTATATCCCAATACTCCTACAACATTCAACATCAAATAACTAAGCTTGATCTATGCAAAGAAAAGAAAAATATTGGATAACCTTTCATCACATTCCTACAAAGATGGAGAATATTATTTGCATGATATTCCTGTCCTGTTCCCGAAAAGGACAAGATGGATATCTTTATTGATAGTCTTAATCAAGAAATGAGTTATAGGCTCAATCTTCATTGTCCTCCACATTTTGAGAAGTTGATTGAGAATGCAATCACTATTGAAGGAGCCTTAGTCAAGAGAGAAGTGATAAAACTTGACAAAGATAGTCCAAAATCGTTCAATCATAACAACAACAATGAAAAATCAAGATTTTGGACTAGAAACAAAAATGTTTTCAATGATGGTGTGGTAGATGCAAACAATATGACAACAAAACCATCCATCTTCAATCAATCAAGTACCCCATGCAATAACACCAATCAAGGAAATTCAACCAATTAGGGAAATAACAACACCAATCAAGGAAATTTGACTAATAAAAAAATTAGAAATAATCGTTGTAACTTTAAGAATAATCTTGGCAACACTCAAAATGCAAATCCACCCGTCACAATTTTTTTCAAATTGACAGAGTTTCACTCCTTTGGGCCAATCTCCTGAGTTAGCTTTCAAGGAGCTTATGGATAAACATGTCATCACTTTACCACCTCAAAGATATTATGAGTCACAAGTCAAACCACCATCATGGAATGCATCGTATTACTATGATTACCATAGATGCAAGGGAAATAGGACAAATAATTTTCAAGGGTTGAAAAATTTAGTCCAAGATTTGATATAAAATGACACAATAACAATTGAGGGACATCATTCCAATGAAGATCATCAAGCATTTAAAGACCCTCTTCCAAACTATCAAAAATGAGAACCTTCAAATGGCAAAGGAAAAAGTGTCAACCATGTCCAGGATACCATAATCAATCACATTTACATGGATGACCAGCAGGTTAATGTTATCGAGGTCAAGGAAAAGAAAGAATATCAACAAGTCAAGGTGACAACGAGGGGACAAGCTAAAGTTGTCTTAAAAGGGAGCTCATCCAAATTAACTATCCCTCCTCCAAGTCACTATAATTTGGTTGATCAATTGCAGAAAACATTGACCCAAATCTCTATCTTAGAGCTTCTCAAGATATCCCCATCACATAAAGACATTTTAGAGAAGGCTCTCATCGACACAACTGTATCTACTAATTTGGATATTAACAAGTTTCAAGCCATGGTGGGACACTTGTCCTCACCCACTTGCCTATAATTTTATGAAAAAGACGATTCCTCCATGTCTCATCCTCACAACTCCTCGCTTTATCTAGAAGTCATGATCCATAAAACTCGAATTAGGCGTGTCTTAATAGATGGAGGACCTGACTTGAATATTTGTACTTTAAAGTTGGTATGTGCCTTAGGATTTTTTTGAAGATTTTGTTGATCCAAGAAGGAAGATAACAATTAAAGAATATGATGATGAAGAGCGAGTTTCCAAGGGTCTTATCATGTTGCCTATCAAAGTGAGACTTGTTCTGAAAAATAATTTTTGCCAAGTTT
Organism: Sequoiadendron giganteum; assembly: GCA_007115665.2. NCBI lineage: Eukaryota > Viridiplantae > Streptophyta > Pinopsida > Cupressales > Cupressaceae > Sequoiadendron > Sequoiadendron giganteum. The sequence goes on along the minus strand of CM021103.1, from coordinate 333,329,048 downwards.
TGGATCGAGACCTTTCCTACAACATAGTTTTGGGTCATCCTTGGATCCATGAGATACAGGCTGTGCCATCAACATACCATCAATGTCTCCAATTTCCCTATGATGGAAAAGAGATAACCATACTGATAGATCACAACAAAAACCAAATTTGTTCTAATCTCATAGCAACCTAGGACACTTTCATACCACACATTTGAGAGGTTCTTGCTATTTCCCCTTCAAATCATAATGTCCAATTGAAGGAGTTGATAAAGAAATTTGGCACATAATTGCAATTGAAGGACAAAGGGGTGGGAGAATATTCATTATGTCTCTCTAACTTACCTATCTCTCCAAGATCATTTGGATATCCCATAATATCCAAACAACAAGTTACAGTTGCCTCCACCTCAGGAGCACAATCTTCAGTACCCATCACCATGTTTGATGGAAAATTTATCAAAGCTAATACTCAAGAAAATGAAGCCAAAGATGGAGACATTCTCAAGTGGCTATATAAGGATGAAGATGAAGTTATTTTACATATCACATTTCCTACAAAACAATATGGTAAAGGCTATACTATAATGCAAAGGATGGGCTATGAAGGAACTGGTCCCATAGGTAAAAGAAATGAAGGAATTGTAGAGTCCATTCAACTGACAATAACACATCCAAAGGATAAAATAGGACTTGGGTATGGTGAAGATACAAAAGAAGCAACTTTAAATAAAACTTGGGAAGAAGCAGCTTTAAGGAAATCCCATGAAGAAATAACCTTAATAATTCTCAGATTACAGGATAACTCTGACACTGATTCAAATGAATATGAATGGGATACAATTTATGACGATAAATTATAGAGAGATAAAAATGTTGATGTTGAATACAAAAATATACACCCATACTTACACAAGGAGAAAGTTCAAGGACTCAACCACTTGACTATGTACTTCAATTTGACCATGACTCGAGCGAGGATTATTCAGTTCAAAATGAGATTGATAATCGACAAGAGGATACCATCATAGAGCTTCCCTATAGTGAGAATGATAACCATGCCTATGTCATGACCTTAACAACCCTTGACCTCACTCAACGAGATGATCCTTTGCCTTTAATCCATCCCGAGCTTATTGATTGGGATCAAACTGAACCTATTGATATCCCTATATTCCATGATGATGAAGCCATTGTAAATTTCCTTTGCTCTTCCAATCCTGAAATAGGTTCCACTAATGAATCTCATGATCAAGATTTCAATTAGGAAAGTGCCAAGTTTCTTAGCTACAAAACCAATAATATAAAAGATCAATCTAACAGTGAAAACTGAAAAATGACAGTGTTAGATCACAAAAAAGGAAAAATAAAGAGCGTATCTGATAGTGAAAACCTTTCAAAGGAACTGAAGGATGAAAAACATGACACTCTCCTAGAACACTACCAAGAGAGATCTTCTATTTTGATCAAGCCAATGAAAGAAATCAAAATAAACACTGCAGAACAACCAAATATCCTACAAGTTGCTGCTTCATTAAAAGAGAAAGAGATACCAAAGTTCATAGAATTATTGAAAGCCAATCAAATCAACTTTTCCTAGTCATATGCGGATATTCCTAGACTGGATCCTAATCTCATCACGCATCATTTGTCTATAATGTCAGAGGAAAAACCAGTAAAACAAAAACTTAGAAAGATGCATCCGCATGTTGCATTGTTGGTAAAAGAGGAATTGAAGAAACTATTGGATGTAGGGTTAATTCAGTCCATTGACTATGCAGAATGGATCTCTAATATTGTACCAGTATAAAAACTAGATGGGCATATTTGAATTTGTATAGATTTTGTGGATCTGAATAAAGCATACTCGAAAGATGATTTTCTTGTACCTAGCATTGACATAATTATGGACCTGACAGCTGGGCATGCCATGTATTCACTTATGGATGGATTCTCAGGATATAATCAAATCAAGATCATGCATAAGGATCAGGATAAGACTGCTTTCACATGTCCCTAGGGTACTTATTGTTGGAATGTGATGCCATTTGGACACAAAAATGTAGGTGCAACTTATCAACAAGCTATGACCACTATTTTTCATGACATGATGCACACTTTCATGGAAGATTATGTGGATGATCTATTAGAAAAATCTCACACAAGAGAGGGACATCTAGAAATCCTATCTAAAATCTTTGTCAGAATGGAAAAATTCAAGGTGAGACTCAATCCAAAGAAGTGTGTCTTTGGGGTCAAATCTGGAAAGCTCTTAGGATATATTGTTTCAGAAAAGGGAATAGAGGTAGATCCAACAAAAGTCAAAGCCATCATGGAGATGCCACCAAGAAATATTAGTCAACTTTGATCATTGCAAAGATGACTACAGTCTATCAGAAGGTTCATCACACAAATATCAGACAAGATTTTTTCCTCACACATCTCTTGCACAAAAATGTTCCTTTCAAATGGGAAGAAAAGTGTGAAGCAACGTTCAAAAAAATCAAGCAATATCTAATGAGCCCACCAATGTTGGTTCCACTAGTACCAGAAGAGCCATTCATACTTTACATTTTTACCACATATGTATCCTTGAGAGCATTGTTGGCACAAGAGGATAAAGCAAGAAAATAAAGAGTTGTATATTACATTAGCAAGACCTTGACAAGTCACGAAATCAACTACACTTTTATTGAAAAGTCTTGTTTAGTATTAGTGTTTTCTTCCCAAAAGTTGCAGCACTATATGTTAGCCCACATAGTTAAACTTGTGGCCAAGATTGATCCATTAAAGTACCTCTTGAACAAAGCTACCTTAACAGGTAGGCTAGCCAAATGGGTAATGATCTTGAGTGAGTTTGATATCCACTATGTAGATCGAAAATACATCAAAGGACAAGTTATAGCAGATCAGATGGTGGAAGCGCCCTTACAAGTAGATCATCCAATGCACATTGAATTTCCTAATGCAGAGGTTTTTACAACAACAACAAAGTAGTCATGGACACTATATTTTGATGGATCCTATATACAACATGGCTTGGGGGAAGGAATCCTATTTGTCACACCTCAAGGGCATAATATTTCACAATCCTATCAGTTAATGTTTCCTTGCACCAATAAAATAGCCGAATACGAAGCATTGATTACTAGAATGAGAGTAGCATTGGAATGGAGGATCACAGAGCTGCAAGTCTATGGTGATTCACAACTTGTCATTAACCAAATCAATGATGATTACCAAACCAAGGATAAAAAGTTGATACCTTATAAGAGCATGGTAGATGATTTTAAGAAATATTTTTCTAAAATCAAGTTCACACAGATTCCGATAATTGAAAACAAAGTTGTAGATGCCATGGCTACAATTGCTTCACTACTACAACTATCAGAAAATCAATCTCGATATGAATTCCTAGTGGAACAATTGTTTACCCCTACATATGATATCCCGAGATCCAAATCATCTATCATTTGGTTGGTTATGATTCCCCTTTATATGGCAAGATCTATACCTACTTGAAAGATAATATCTTACCCCCAAATTTTTCCCAGAATCAAAAGAGAAACTTTATACGCCAATCTTCTCAATATGCCTTAATCGCTGACACCCTTTACTAACGTGGTCTTGATGGTACACTTCTTAGATGTCTTGAACGTGATGAATCCAAAAAATCCTTACATGAAGTTCATGGAGGTATTTGTGGAACACATTAAAGTGGATTGACCTTAGCTAAGAAACTTGTCAGAATGGGTTATTATTGGCCAACAATGGAAAGTGAATATTTTACCTTTGTAACAAAATGTCCAAAGTGATAGATCCATGGGAACCTTATACATGCACCTACAAAGGAGATGCATCCTTTCACTACAACATGGCCTTTTTCTCAGTGGGGACTTGATCTTGTTGGAAAAATTCATCCCTCTTCATCCAATGGACACAAGTTTATAATCATGACTACAAAATATTTTACCAAGTGGATTGAAGCTGTCCCTTTGACAACAGTAATCAACAAGAAAATTTTGTCCTTTATCTTGAATTACATCATATGTCGGTATGGAATTGTAATGCCCCACAACGCAAACCCCATAGGACACAACTACTAACATTAACAAAACAATTTTTTTTTTTAAAACAACAATTACATCTAACATAATTAAATAATTAATCAACATAAATATATCATATAACATTAACCTAGTCCCATGGGGTAACATGGTGCACTACTCGAAATGAACCCAAACCAACTACAATGTTAAATGATACTAAAATAGAAAAATGGTAGACGTGTGAATAAGAAATAATATAAATATAACATTCAACGAAACATGAATAAGATAGATAAATAAAACCAAGAATAACATATTATTACATTTCAATCTTAGAGTTTCAAGTTACATTCGTGGAACATATTTCCACAAATACAACACAATGAGAAGCCCATATTACATTACAGAGCTACTTCCCTTATAAAATTGGAAAGAGTACAACATAATCCAAAGAATATAATAATACAAAATTGAATACAAAATAAGGTACAATCTTCTCCGTGCGAAGCTCTAGAATCACTGTAACTAATTTTGTGCCATGATCATCAACATGGGACCCAATGGGTGCATTGCATGTTTCCACCCGACCTTGTGAACCTGAAGGAACACCCCCCATGCAAGGAGTCGATAAGAAAGAACCCTTGTCCACAAAGTCAAAAAAACAAAGGACTAACACCACACAACTCAAGACCACATAAAAACATAACCAACATCAATAATAAAAATCTAGATGCAACAAGAACAAGGGAAAACAATGGGCATAGTGGGAGAGTGTCATCACATGGCCTTACATGGATTCACTAGGATACCTAACATTAGGAACCACCTCCATCTATGTGGATTAACCAGGCTACCTAACACTAGGAATCACCTCCATCTATGGTTAATTGGGAATCCTATCTCAAGGTGTCACCCCATAGGGTGACTCATGCAAAGACACTAACCTTTCACGAAAATAAGGTAGTGACCTTACCAACTAGGTCTTCCCACCCGTCCTTAGCCTATGAGAGCACTAATTGCAGGGGCGAGGTGCATTTTTTTAGTCTTGTTATGTGTTAAATAACCCGAACCACTAGATACATTAATTAGGTTATCACTTATATAAGGAAACTCTTTCATGGGCGACCACTTGTACACTGGCCCCAAGAAGAGCCACTCTCCCCTACAGTTACCCCAAAACCAAAGACAAGTAAAGGTGTATCTCAATCCTCAAAACATAAAGGCATCCTTTATAAAACATAACACACAAGGCATGACCATCTCGTGACAACATAAAGTATCAAAACTCATAAACAAGGAGGTACTACCCATACACAAATCCTCAAGGTAAAATAATAGATAAAAAGGTGCAACAACAATGTGAAAACACACCATTTCCCCTAGCCTATGGAGGTAAGTACCCATCTACCCAAGAACCAAAATAGAACATTACTTCAATAAAAATCATCTTTTCAAACTATATAAAATTTAGCCTAAATTCAACACATGACACATCAATTACAATTTTCCATCATTTTAAAATCCATTCTTACTCATAAAATTCATTACAAAATTAAATATTTCAAATTAAATCTATGGAAAATAACCATTCACATTTAATATCTAATTTTAGTACTTAACTTACATAACGTTAACTATCTCATCAAATATATTTTGCCAAGTTAGAAAATCTGAGATTCTTTAATCATTTCTAAATCAAATTTAATAAAAATAACTACTTTTTCTACAATTATTTAATCACACAAGTATACTTTGGAAATAAAATATTTAAACTTAACTATTAAAACAGTTATAAATAAAAGTATATATTTTAATCCTACACAATATTTATTTCCCGATTTTGTTTCTTTTTCGAAAACAAAATATTCTCTAAATCTGATTTTTTTCAAGATTGTTAAATCTAATTTGCAAATTTATTTCTAAATACAAATTTAATAAAATAATGTTTTACTTTGAATTTAATCAATATAATTTTTCTCTTTAATTCCAGAATTGAAAATTACTTTTTCATTAGAATGATATACTTATATAAACACACACACACACACATGTATATCTACCTGTTAAAAAAAAATTAAATTGAAGTTACTGTTGCATATCAACAGAACGGTTTAAATAAATATCTATCCAATATATATACATCTATATATTACAATTATTTAAAAACTAAATTTAAATTTCAATGCAAAGTTTGCTGTCCTCTATTTCAAAAAAATAGAGATCATAAAATATTGTAGACCCCAATACAAATATTTATAATTACAAACAAAATAAAAGCCATAGATACAATATTAAGAGGGAAGTAGCCTCTTTGAATGGTTGCACACAACAACCTTATGGCTGTTGCACAACCATTCAAAGAGTGGCATGTGTAGCCCTTCAAAGGAATAAAGGGTGGAGGGGGTACACCTATGGCGTCAACATCCCAACCACCACCACACAAAAAAAGGCCCCAAAGAACGATTTCAAACACTGGCAGAAATACGACATCAAAAATACAGAAAGTGAAAACAATATATATATGTATATATATATATATATATATATATATATATATATATATATATTCTATTTAATATAACTTCAATACAATAATTACTGAAATTACAAAGTCACATAACAGAGGAGGCGTATAAGCACAACAATGGTGAAATGCGAAAGCCATAACACAAAATAAAATAGAAGATCTCTGGAAAAACAAATTTTATAGTGAAAGTGATAGATAATAACAATGGAAATGGCTGGAAATAAATCCATAGACAACGGATTGAAACATAGCCACATTCACTTGAATTAAAATATACTTCCAAACAATTTTCCAACATACTCACAAATCTAAAATAATAAATAACGAAACTGGAAAAGAAATGAAGGGAAAGTTAAAACTAAAGGCTAAAGATGACAATTACACAACAATGATTTCCCAAAACAATAATTTCTAGCTTCACAGAAAACATATTGAAATTTCAAAATTTACAATCCTTTCTTTTCAACAGAAAATTACAAAGGATATTCAAGGATTACAGAGCTACCTGGAGTCCTTCGCTTGAAGTTGATTTGAAGATGAATTGTTGTGTCATGCGTATCCAACCAACTACGTTCCTCAACAATTGAAATACACAACCTCTAGAAGAAATTTTGAAGAACAATATCCATCACAATATATAATTCTCAATTCCCTTAACTATTTTCAAAAGAACATATGAAGAGAATACATTTTCTAGAAAACTTCAAATTTATGAATTGTAGACAAAATTTTTTCTTTCCTTCTCTCTCTGATTTATTGAGAAAATACTAGATTGGATATAAAATCCCAAGAAGGCAAAAATCAAAACATTACTAAAATTCTCTCAATTACACTACACATGAAAAATAGCCACTTGCCTTCAATTTCCATTTTACTAATTTTCGAATAGGAATTTTTCCCAAAATTTCTAAACTAACTATTTCTTCCACAAATTTAAGCATTATAATTCCCTTTAAAATATAATTAACTTTCTAAAACAAATAAATATTATTAAATAAATAAATCAACATTTTAACTCAAGCAACATTTAAATTTTAAAAATATAATATTAAATTAACTACTTGATAATAAAATTAATCATAATAATAATTTCAATGACTTAATTTAAATAACCAATAAATTTTTTTATTAAATTTTATTTATTTAAATTAAATGATAATCTCATGATAATTTAAACTTGCAATATTAATAAAACTATTAATATCATCCACTACAAAATTAATTTAATTTATTTAACTATTCACATTGAAGGAAAACATTTAATTTAAAGAAATTATTCATTAATCATAGCCATAAACGCAACCTTTTCTAACATTACAAAACCCATGAAAATAAATAACTTAAATTAAAAATCATACCCACACACATGAAGTATGGATATAATACATGAGAAAACATTGACCCAACCACTGGCATAGACGAGGGTACTTTCTTATCAACTCCCTAACCACATCAACCATTGGGTATGTAGGGCATGCTCAGACCTGACAATGTGGGTAGAGTCGGCACTCGGTACCTGCATTCTTGTATAACACCAAACATCGAACAACATATACATATACATATAAACTCATAATCAAACACATTATGAAAGAGAATTGCGGTGAGACAGGGCGCTCACAAATGAACGATGCAACACTGTCTCCTTCACCTGAATCATATACAATAATCACAATCTAAACACACCATCTTAAAACAATTAGTAACAACATCATAAACATAAGTATCCAACACATGTGTGCAAATATCATAAGAAAAGAAATAAAATTGTTCGCCAATCCAAACAACATGGTGAAATAGATGTCTATCAAAGTATCAAGTATGCATCAAAACACAACCAAAAATCAAACAGAATCAAATACACATAAAGCAATATCATAATGTATCAGTAACATGAGAGGCACTATAGGAATTCCCAGCTCCATTATCACTGATAATGGGCAACCTTTTAAGAATCAAGATGTCGATAAACTTTGTGAAAGATTCCACATCCAAAACAAGTTCTCTACACCCTATTATCCACAGGGAAATGGCCAAGCGAAGGCTTCAAAAAAACAATCTTGAAGATCCTGAAGAAGACAGTAAATGATGTCAATTGTGATTGGCATGTTTAGCTGAATCCAACTTTGCGGGCCTATAGAACTAGCATTTGCACACCAACATGAGCCACCCCATATGCCTTGGTGTATGGAGCTAAAGCAATATTTCCATTAGAAGTTGAAATACCCTCCCTCAGAGTCCACTGAAGGGACTCATAACTGATGATAACTATAGAGTTTCCCAACTGCAAGAACTAGAACTGCTAAATGAGAGATGACAACGTGCAACTAACCACTTGAAGGGTTATCAACAACTCATGGCTCGTAGCTACAATCATAGATTCAAACCACAAAAATTTCAGGTGGGTGACCGAGTCTTGAAGGAAAACCCCTGCAATTAACAAGATAGGGAGAATAAAGGAAAGTTTGAACCAAATTGGCTTGGTCCATTTGTCATTGTTGTAGTATATGGTTTTGGAGCTTATCAACTGTCTACACCTGAAGGGGACCTATTTGAAGATCCAATCAATAACATTCATCTTAAGAACTTCTATGTCTAAGCAAAAATAGTGGAAAAAGTCTTGAAAAAATATAAAAACAACAAAAAAATTCCTGAAAAAATACAAAAAACAACATAAAAAGTCTTGAAAAATCCAAAAACAACATAAACAGTCCTGAAAAAATAAAAAAACAACATAAAAAGTTCTGGAAAAAAATAAAAAAATCAGAAAAATTCTAGAAGAAATTATAAAAAGTCAAAAAATGTCTTGGAAAAATCATTGCCTTGATGAAAACCTGGCAAACAGGCATCTTGGCAACAACAAAAAAATCAAAAAGATCAAAATTAGCAAAAAAAAAATCAAACAAAAAGAGAAAATACAAAAAAAAAGAAAAAAAGTCAAAAAAATTGTTGCCTTGATGAAAACTTGGCAAATAGGTGTCTTGGTAACAACAAAAAAAAATCTGAAAATCTGAAAAATGTGCAATAAAAACAAATGGTGAAACCCTGACAATTGGGCGTTGTTTGTGAACAATTTGGCTCTTCCATCTATTAGTTCATATCCTCCATCATATCAACATCACCATCCTGTTAGCATCATATCTATCCATCATTTGCGCATCATAGAGGCAATCGTGTTTCATTGTGGTTTGGTGAACATTGTACATATCCATAATAAACGATTGTGTCTAAATTGGGAGTAACATACAGACTCAATAGGGGCAACTGAATTTTGAGCTATCACAACATACAAATGGCAGTACAATGAATGAGTCAAATAAAAATACAATGACAAGACAAAAATTTGGAAATCAATCATACATGATCAAAACACTTATTAGAAAGCATAAGATTAGGTTTTCAAATCAAAATGGATGATCTAATTTGAATAATGATTGAAATACTTTAAGCAAAAGGTTGAATTTTTGTTTTATGGATTTTTGTTATCATACCTCTAGAGCAACTCGATGATGTCCTAGACTAGAGAAGCAAGGAAGGAGTATGAATTTTTTTTTCTGATGTCCGTGAGTTGATCATTATTACTATACAAATTTGTTGTGGGACGTGCTCTACAATGTATCATTGATGACATTTCAGAATTTGCATATGAAAAGGGTTAACTTTTGTCTATTTATGCAAGCAATACTTTGGTCACCTCGGTTCAATTCTACCTAGATGCTTGTATTACCTTGCTATATCAAAAATCATGAAATTTGTACTTAGGTCATCATCGGTGCGAATATCCCCTTTGATGCTTGTACTAACTTCCAACATTTCAAAAGTTCAATGATGATAAACAAGCATAAAATAGCTCTCAAAATGACAATTATACAAGGTTAATATAGATTGCATTCATGTTAGTTCTGCATCTACATTATAGATTTTCCAACATTGGAAAAACATCAAAGACAACATATCTCTCTAACAAAGGATTGAGTACATTTGACATTACCAAAAAAAAAATCATCCATTTCGATTGCATTAACATTTTCCTATCATTCATTCAATTAAGTTGAATTATCATTTTGATATCATTCATTAATTTAAGTTGCATTATCATTTTCATATCATTCATTCACTTAAGTTGCATTCTCATCTGACATATCATTTAAAGTGTCTTATCTTTTTTCATATCAGGTCATTTATTTAGATTGCATTTTCATATCATCCATACATTTTGAGACATAATCATTTTCCATCACATTGTCATTTTTACATCATATCATCATTACATCCATTTAGAAAGCATTTAGAAAGCATTATCACATCACATCATCATCATACATCCATGCATTAGATTATATAAGTAAGCATAAAAAAAATACAAAAATACACATCGCATTGCATATCATTTGCATCCACCTCATATAACATTAAAACATCATTCACATGAGATTATCACATATAAGCATTACGTAACACATCATAGTAGAAATTAAAGGCATCCATCATACATACATCCATCATAAATGCATCCATCATAGAGAGACATGTAGACAATGCATAGATCGACAAATCCGCTGCATCTCATGATCTCAAAGCTCAATGTCAAATGTACAAGGATATCAAAACAAGGAGAGATACAACATCATAATGTGGCATATAATATCATAACAATGTATACATTGACATCATAAAAAATGGTACATCATCATGGTACAAATACATCAAAGCATTGTACACCAACAATATCTAGCTGGTGCTACCCCCTAACGTTGATAGTCTCGCACCACCTACTCCTCCTGCACTAGATGTACCTACCCCTGGGGCTCCACCTGGTGGCCCTCCTGGGGGTGGCTGTGTAACACCCCTGCTGGTAGTCCAAGAATGGTTCTAACTAGATCATGACTGTGCATAACTGACCCTCCACTCAGCAGGCATTACCTCATAATATCGGCCCCTGTAGTACTCGGCCTCTCGAGTGACTCTAGTAACCTCTCACATCATCTCACCAATAGTTGTCCCCTCTGATACTCTCTGTAACCTATTGGCTAGGGTCATGGTGTTCTCACCTTGCTATCTCGCATCATCCCTCTCAGCTGTCAGGGTGGTCACCTATACCTATAACTATGCTATCAAAGCTTGAGCCTATGCTAGCTGACCCTGTAGGCTCTGTACTGTGGACTGTAGGGTGGATATCTATCCCTGATCTGATGGAACTCTTGTGTCGGTCCCACTACCTACAATGGAGAGTCTCATATGTGGTATCCTTGTTGTTATCAAAGCAGTTCTATCACCCCACCTCCACCTCCATCTCCATCATCATCATCATCATCATCATCCTCATCATCAGTCTCCTCCTCACTCCTACTCTTTGCCATCTCCTCTCTCCTCCACCTCTACCTGGGTCTCTATGCTCTGCCCCAATCCAATGATACAATAGGTTCCTTGAGACTAGTAAGTTGTGGTGTGAGATGTGTTGTAGTATACTGAGCATAATCTACAATCATACCCCCATCAAGAATATCTGCTCGATAGTCCCACATATGTGCCCCTAAAGCAATAAAATTTGTAGCAGTTGCATCAAATGAAATTTGGCCCCCCCACACTAAAATCTCCTGCTAGCGATGAGCATAAATAGTGAAACCCTGAGGCATCCCCTATATCTAACCATAATGTCTAAGCACTTGACCCAACAGAAATCTCTCGATGATATACGGGGTGTGACTAATCAAGTATCGACAAACAAAAAATAAGGCATCTCCTTGGCATCCTCCAACTGCTGATCACAATCTAAGTACGACCGCCATGTAACTGTATCCAGATTATCCAACACTCTCTGCCAATAATCTAATTTTCCCAACCTAGCCTGGACAACAATGCCTGCATATGCAAAAATATATGGTCACTCGACTGGACGTTGTCTATCTCCCATGGGTCATGTAACTATTATATCTTCCCATGCACAGACCTAAAGCAGAGAACATCCAATGACCATGCTCCCCGGGCATATCATGTACCCTGCATAAGCATGCTCTCAAGCACTTGACCCCATCCAACTACTAATCCCTTCGACCTATGGTCGAGACACAAGAAACCACCTATGAATCCTGCTAGTACAAATGGAAATAGTGCGTACGTATCAACCATCTCAACCCATGGAATCTCATATCCGACAATATGATCATTTGAAAACACTCTCCTCAAGGAATCAGTGCCTGCCTTCTCTCTAGTATCATATGTCACAATCTCTCCCATCACTGGAATCTAGAGAATCTGATAGACATTCTTGGGAGTAATCGTCATCTCTCCTGTAGCTAAGTGGAAGGTGTTTGTATCACTGTGCCACCTCTCAATGAGCGTAGTCAAAAAACCCCTTTTGATATGCATCTTTGGCATCTCAAGCAATGAAGTCAACCCACACACATCAATAACATCCCTATCTGCCTAAACAAGAAGTGCGATCAAGCTCTAGGTCTTTAGGAATTACTCTCGGATTTGAAGAATCCCTAATCTCTCCTATCAATTCAAAACATATCAAATCAATCAAATGAATCTTACTAATTTTTTTCAATCATGAAATCAAATTTACCAATCCTACTATTTTCTTTTCAATCATGAAAGCAAATTTATCAATCGTACTATTTATTTTTTCATCCATCATGAGGAAAAATTTATCAATCCTACTATTTGTTCATCAATCATGAGGAAAAATTTATTAGTTATCCTATTAGTGAGACTCATTCATCATGAGGTCACTTTATCAATCATCCTATCAGTCCTATCAGTTATCATCAGTCAAACATCAAACATTCACTATCACATACTGCATCAATCGAAAAACATCATCAATCAAGGAAAAAATCATGTAAAATACCTTGAATTCAGACAAATGTGCTACAACATTCATTGTATGCACTGCTAAATCAAATGTGCTATAATTTTTATCATATGCGCTATAGGAACCATCATATGCACTACAGGATCAAATGCGCTAGGGAATACATCATATGCGCTCTCTGCGCAAAACATGTGACAAACAAAGAAACATGTGCCAAAATCATTTCAAATCTTGATGAATCAAATCACAAGGAGGTTTAAAAAATATGTATTGGAGGTCAATAATGTGTCAGGTGCTAGTGTCATTGAATCCGCTTGAATCTGTGATGGTGGATCGAAAGTGCCATTTTTCTCACTCTAGAGCTCAAAATTTTCAAAATTCACTAAGGTAGCAATGCACAAATGACTTGAAAAAGTTAATTTTTACCTATTTAATGGTGAATGGGAGGGTAATTTTATCACATTGTTTTATCCATAGGGAAAAATCAAAGTTCTTCATCTTCATATCAATGGCAGTTTCCATCAAATCATCTTTATCGACCGATGAATCAGACAACAAATTAATAATAATTTTCAAAAATCATCAAAAATTTCTAAAAATACCAAAAAAAAAAATCACAAAAGTCTGAAAAATTCAAAATTTTATCCGATTCATCACCTGAGGGGGCATGTAGGTGCCAGTTTTTCAAAATTCAAATCTGGGACAAACTTTTTAATTCTTTGAAGCAATGCATAAAACACACCACTTCAAAGAGGGGAAAAATGTATACACCTAAAAATGTCCACATTATAACAAGTCTAATAATTAATTAAATACAAGTTGTTTAATTAAATGTCTAATTCAATCTACATATGAATGAATTTAAATAATTTATTTATATTGTTCATTTTCTACATTCTTCTATCTTAATTAAATAATTTTAGTTACCTATTTAATTTAATCACTTTTCCATTTCCTCTTAATTAATTAAATAAGTTTTACAATTTATTTAATTTAATTATCACATTGCTTTATTTTAAATAAAGTAAATATTCTTCTTTTCCAAAATCATAAAATCCACATTGCTTTATTTTCAATAAAGTAAATATTCTTCTTTTTTCAAAATCATAAAAATAACTTTTAAATCTTCTAAAAATCCATCTCACTTATAATTAAATATTTTTAATATTTAATTAGAATCTTCTTATCCACATTTCACACATAATTAAATATTTTAATATTTAATTAGAAGTTTTCAAAAGTCACATGTCACATGAAATTAAATAATTTTATTATTTAATTGATGAATTATCTTCAACCACCAAACTAACTCATAACTAAAATGACAAATGGCAAGTTGCCTTCATTTTTGAGTGAAAGGGTTTGTGGGAAGGAAACATCTTCCTTATTTCTCTCTAGCCTCCATATTTTTCTCCAAATTCTTCATCTTTCACCATTCATCTTACCAGACTGAATCTCAACTGTTGGTCTTTGCCAACTAATCTTTTGCCTCCAAAAAGCTATACCTCTTGGCTCTTTGAAAATCCTGAACTATTTGCATAATGAGGGAATCATTTGCATAACGTGAGAACTATAGCAGAACATTTTAGCATTCAAGCATCATTGCAAAACATCTTAGTTTTTATCATTTTAGCATAAATAATCATGGTAGGATAGATTGCATAATTTATTCTTAGTTTCATTATCATAGTTTTATTATCTTAGCATAACTTTATCTCACATCATTTAGCATAAGAATGCATTTTGCATATCATCTCATTCTCTAGGTTGTCATTCTATTGAGCTTCTGCTTATATAATATGAGAGCATGCAACTTAAAATGAATCCTTGGAGATAGAGGACAATGAGACGGTTTTGAAGAATCTGCTGGGTTTGAAGTTTGTTTGATTTTAAATTATATTCTTTGATATAATGTTTCATTGGTGTGTTGTTTAACTTTTTTTCGTTTCCACATATTTACACACTCACTTTGCACATAATTGAGCTCTTCTACTAAATATTTTTCTTTGAGTGTAACTTTATTGTGCTTTTTATAAACATATATTTAGGTGAAATCTCCTTGAAAAAATAATCCTCATCCATATCCATTACATTTTTATATCATTAGTTTAATCTTCATTTACATTCTTTACATCTATATCAATTTCTTCTTATATTTCTTCATCAACATGCTCTTCAACTTGTTCATCAATAATTTCAATGGATTGTTCCTAAATGGATTCTTCTAAAATAATTATTATCTCATCTCTCTTTTTTCTCTCATCATCCAATATTATTTTATCAAACAAAATTGATCTATTTTTTTTATTCCCTATCACAAAATTATGTTTTAATTCACCTATACACACATACACAAGTACATCTCAATTTAAGTAAAATTAATTATATGACTTTAAAAATACCATTTGGGCAAGAAATTAGTATTATGCAATATATCATTAAGGGTAATACAAGAAATCATATAGTGTCCTTTTAAATCCAACTACAAATGTTTCTAAGAGAAGAGAAAGTAGAAGAGAAAGGGGAGTATGGGAGGTATGTCAAAATATTAGGAGATGAAGTATTCATAAATATAAGAAGAGAATCAAGGGTAGGAAGGAAATTATAACAACATTTGTAATCTTGTGATAAATATATAGCTTAAAGTGTATACTAATTAGAAGAGAGATAAATTAGGGGAAGTTCATGAGGGAAGTATAAAAAATAGTGTAAGGGGATAATATCTAAATCAAGTGGGTAACTACTAATAAAATGATGAAAAGTTAAGTGGTGCATTAAAAACCATGATAATTTCAAGAAAATAAAATATAGAGACATGTTTAACAAAGTGATTATGTGGCCAAGGATGTGGAGATGAAAGTAAAAGAGTTGACAAGAATAAAGTGGGAACATTAAATTATGCAGTAAAAGAAGTAAGAGGAATTAGTAATAAATAGGGAATGGAATGAAAAGTAAAGAGTGAGAATGTGGAAATTAAAGTGTGAGGCTCGAGAATTATCTAGTTTCATGGATGAAGATCCAGAGAGTGGAACTTAATGTGGAGTTAGAAGGATAAGTGAAGTGGAAGATAGCTTACCAAAGAGTTTGTATTGAAGTAAATATGAATGGTGAGGTATTGGGTTGAAGGAGTTGAATGGTTGTATAAACTTAAAAAATTGAGGGGATACTATTGAAAAATAATGTCACACTTCTAATGGATATACTAAATATAATATAATCTCACTTGGAGAATCAAAAATAGTGGAGGGACAAAAATAAATGTCATAGTATCAATGAGAACCATAAAATGGTGTAGGGGAAATAGAATTTGAGACAAAATTGAAGTCCTTATTCAACTAAGTTTAGTCACAAACAATTATAACAAATTTATGGTTCACATTTAAATTTTTCTTCAACTTTGATTTTAGGTTTTATTATTTTTAGATTTAAATGAATGGGTAAGACAAAAATAACCAACTATGGAGGATTAGGATTGTACCCATAGCCCATTATCTTGTCTCCAATGTATGAGTTAAATTCATAGGGCTAACAACTTACTGGTGCATCATAGGTAACAAACAAATGATGAATTCATATTCTAGGTTTTAACAAAGCTTAGCTAGGAGAGTCCTCAATTTATTGTCATGCCCAAAATTTTGCACTCGGGGCAAAAACACAACTAACAATTTCTTTTGAAAAGAGCAAAAAATTCTATCTCTAAAGTATTAAACATCTATGCTTTGATAACATGAGTGCTATTGATATCATTATGGCATCATAGATTGATGCATTTGAAGATTTAGTGCAAGCTTTGAAGGGCTGCAGAGGTTTGGGCTTTGGGTCTTGAGCTTACTTTATATCATTTTACAAAGAGAGAAAGAGGTGGATGATCTAAGCTAAGTCTGAAATATTTCAGACTTTAGGCTTTGGTCATACCTTATACTAAATGCCTTAGGGAAAAGAATATTGAAAAGGAAAAGTTCAATTAAGCGTTAGACATCGGGCTTTAGTCATACCCTATATTGAATGCCTGAAAAAGAAGAAGATCAAAAGAGTGAAGTCTGAATTAGGCGTTGGACATCGAGCTTCGGTCAAACCCTATACTGAATGCCACAAAGAAAAGAAGATTTAAAAAAGTGAAGTCCAAATTAGGTGTCAAACATTGGGCTTTAATCATACCTTGTATTGAATGCCTCAAAGAAAATAAGATGATATAAAATGTGAAGTCTGATAGTTTCAAATATTGGGCTTTGACAATACCTTATACCAAATGCCTTGACAAAAAAGAAGAAGATCAAAAGGGTTAAGTTTGATAACATCGAACATCAAGCTTTGGAAATACCCTTTATTGAATGCCTCAATAAAAGAATGAAGATCAAAAAGGTTAGGTCTAATAACATTGAACATTGGGCTTTGACAATACCCTTTTCTGAATGCCTTAATGAAAGGAAGAAGGTCAAAATGGTGAGTTCTGATAACATTGGACATTGAGCTTTGACAATACCATTTTTTCAAATACCTTAACAAAAGGAAGACGATAAAAAAGGTGAAGCATAAATAACATCAGACATCGAGCTTCAACAATTCCCTTTACCGAATTCCTTAACAAAAGGAAGATGATAAAAAAGGTGAAGTTTGATAATGTTGGACATCGGGCTTCAACAATACACTTTTCCAAATGCCTTAATGAAAGGAAGACAATCAAAAAGGTGAAGTCTTATAATGTTGGACATCAAGCTTTGATAATACTCTTTTCCAAAGGCCTTAATGAAAGGAAGATGATAAAAAAGGTGAAGTCCGATAACATAAAACATCAAGGTCTGGCAATACCCTTTGTCGAATGCCTTAATGAAAGAAAGATGATAAAAAAGGTGAAATGTAATAACATCAAACATCAGTCTTTGGTGTTAAGGATTATGTTGTAGCATGAAGCAAGGGAAGAGGTAAGGTGAAACCTTGAACACTGGCACCCAAAATGGTTTGATGTTGGAGGATTCGGTCTTAAGGTTTATGCCTTAATAGTTTGATAAGTATGTGGTAGAACAAAAGTTCGATGGCCAAATCTTGAAAAAGTTAAGTTTGTCGATGCTCGGGAAGAATCGATTTGAGCATCACAAGTTAGTAAGTTGGCTTAAACCTTAACTCTAAGGCATGTAAGTGGTAAGTTGGAAGAAAGAACCCTAATCTCTGACAACTTAGAGGAAGTCAAAGTTACTCACTTCGATGTTTTTGGGATTAGTCTAATGGTTTATAATGGAGTAAGAAAGGTAGATGAAAAAGGGTAAGGTCGATACCCTAATAGGTGATATGGAGCTTTAGACTTAGGTTTTCAGATTTGTTTCTTTAAGTCCTTCTAAGCTCTTCAAGTATGAGGTAAAGGGGATTAGCGATCCCCAACCCCCGACAAGTATGAATAGTGGTAGAAATCCACTAATCTGTTAGAAGCTTGCATTGAATTTGGCTGACCATCGAAGGTAAGTGGATCAATGACATGTGGAAAATGTTGTTTTCCTTAACTGATTCACATTATTGTTGTGAATCATTAAGGTTTGATGACCCACATTAAAATTTTTTGTTAGTTGTGATGTCCCCTCGCTAGTCAGTTCTTGGGAACAGTGTGTTAGCCCTTTATCGGACCCTTGTGGGCTAGCCAGTTTGGATAGAGGGTTAGTGATGCATTCTGGAGAGTTTGATTGTTCTTGTTTTCAGTGGACAGTGATTGGATCACAGCGAGTGTTGGCATTCCAGGAGTTCACAGCTTCTGACGGCACGGGATTATTCAGAGTTTTGAGCAAGTTATGAATTATTAAGTGATTAAGTTAATTATTTAACTTAAATGCCTTTTATTAAAGTCACATTGACTTTAATAATATTTTATATCACTTAAAAATGTTCAAAAAGGGATTTTAATATTTTAATGTCTTAAAATATTAAAAAGTGCACTCAAAGAATTAAGTCTTAAACTATGGAGAAGACTTAATTAAAAATTAAAAAGATTTAAATGATGAAAAAGGTCGTACCTTCTTGAAATGCGTGCCAATTAGGTATAAAGCATCCCCTGGCAAATGAAACTCATATCTTTTGACTATTTCTCTTTTCCTTGAGCATTTTGCCTGTGCATTCTCCTATGATCAGGGTTTGAACACACTGCCATTGAAGAACGTTACCTCTTCAGTGTGAGCACTCTTGAGATTGTGGAATATCAGTCGAATCAGTGCATGTTGAGAGCTTCAGCCAGAGGTTCTACAGATTCTAAAGAGTTTATTTATTTTGAGATTGTTATTTGCTTACAATAATTGAGGGTTTCTATTGGTGGCACATCATTCCACAGCTACAGAGACTTCTATCAGAGATTCTACTTCTTCCTTTCTTGGCCGTATAGCCTTCATTGGGAATTGTGCCTTGAAAAAGGCATGTGAAGAAATAAATTGAAATGCCTTCCTTTTGTGTGGTTTTTGGCTTCTATCATTGGTGCCTAGTTATTTTAGAGCATTGTGACCAGTTTCTGAGCAGGAGAAACCACTTCTGGAGTCTTGGCGTGCCTTCATGCTTGATTTCATCATTTCCAGCTGTAGATCTGGCAATTTCTTTATTTAAAATAACTGGAGATTTTTGGGTATGTTTGTTATGCATGATCTTATTGTTTCAGTATAATTAGCACTACTGAATTTCCATTTTGTGAGTTTTTGCTTTAAATATCAAATTACAAGCAAAAATATGCTGCGCCCCTTCTCTTTTGTCTATTAAGAATTCTCTAAAAAACTAAGAAAACATCTAAAGACTTAAGAAATTAAGGGTTTTGAGCTGAGAGCCAGCAGGGCTCATCACATTAGTTGAGCGATAAACATCTACTCAAGGCATGATATCGAAAATATTCAGGCAAGGTTAGAGTTATGATTCTAAAAATGCAAGGTATAGAAAGTAAGTGTAGTAATTATCCCAAATATGATTGATTCCAGAGGAGAAATATCATTGACTTTGGACAATGGTATGTGGCTCAAATCAAGAAAGCTTGACGGTGAAGGAAGAGTTGGAGTATTATCGAAACTTGAATCTATAGGTCTCATTTTCTAAAACAAATGGCTCTATAAAATAATACGCCTCCTATCATTGATGTAAAGTGAACTTAAAATAATGGATCTTTCCAAAATGATTCACTAGTATGAAATTTTTGTTTATCATGTGTAAACACATTTTTTTTACAATAATGATCTATAGTTCACATTTTATCCATTTATAGGTACAATAGGACACACAAAGAAGGAAACCATCCACTAAAGGACCCCTTATTTTCTCATAGGAATGCATAAATATTCCTTCCACATGAATATTTAGCATAGGAAAATATAAGCAAAGGATCCATAGAACGAGCTTCTCTTATATATTAGAACATAATACTTATACCAATTTACTAACATAACTTAAAACATAGAATGCCTTTACAATATAGTATGATTCACTCAAGGGTAGGAGGCATAATATACTTTCTTTCTAGTTTATCTCTAACAAGTAGATTAGTATAAGGACATAATTCCCTTAACGAAGGTTTTATTTTATTGTAGAAAGAAAATCCATTATAAAATCCAATAATATAACTAAAATATACACATTACAAAACCCAATGATACAAGGGGTGTTCTCATACAACACACCCTTTTTACAACAGCAATAATTAATTTAAAATACTCATATGCTCTTTTAATCGACCTTACCAAGCTTCAACATCCAACACAAAGGGAAATTTTCACCAAAAAGGTTACAACACATTTACTCTCTTTTCTTTCACAATGTGAAATATTGTTGTTTCCAATCCAATATTCCCATGAAAATTGCAAGTAAACACATATTAAAAATTTCTTTCATGGCCAATAGGGTGTGCTCACCTCCCAACCATAGGTTTTCTCACAAACCAAACCCTATCTAGGAGCTAACCAAGTATACAACTACACACAACAGTAGCATAAACAATCCATTTCAAAATTGTAACACACAACAAGATACTCCCATCCAAGATTATATATTTACAAAAGAATTATATAAGAATCCCAAAAATGGTGATAGAGGTGGACTACACTACCACATGGGGGGAATCTAGTGCACAAGAATCATAACCAACATATCACTTTCATTTTCTTCCTTCTCAATAGCCCAATTATACAATACTTCACATACAACACATCTTTCGTACTATCCTTCTCCATACACCTGATACCATCATATTAACTTGGGTACTCATACCCTTTTTATTTTACCTCTCCTTCTCAAGGAGGAGATTTTTTTTCTCATGGATGTTCCTACTACTTCCTATCTTCTACAAAAGATGCTCTTCCCAAATTGGGTGAGCCTATCCTCATACAACCCCAACCCACCACATACACAATGTAAGCATGCATAAAACAATTTTTTCACATTTTCATACAAAGAAAAAACTCATATACATAAGTAAAAATACACCTACCTCAATTCCAAGCTCAAATCAAGAAAAAGTTGAAGACCAGCTCCAATCCCCCTTCTTCCAAGCCAACTCCAAAAAAAAACTCATATACATAATTAAAAATACACCTACCTCAATTCCAAGCTCAAATCAAGAAAAAGTTGAAGACCAGCTCCAATCCCCCTTCTTCCAAGCCAACTCCAAAAAAAAGGAAAAAGAACCCTCCTTTGGCTTTCTAAAGGATTGAAATAGGAGCCAAGGTTTGAAATACCTTGAAGGAGAGAGTGACACATGTCACTTTCTCATTCACTCCTATGGACACACCTCCCCATAAGTTTTCACACATGTGTGAGAACTCATTAGGAAGTGAATAGCCAAAGAGTGTTCCATTCTCAATAAGAGCTCACATATCTCATAAATGATATTTTGAAGAAAACACTCCAACCATTTCCCAAATCTATCACTCTTCATAATGGGTAATTAAGAAGGGTCACAAATTCAAAATTTTGAAAGGTTTGGGCTTGATTTGACCCCTAACCCATAGGTAATCATCCGATGGTGTTAAATAAGGGTCAATTAACCCAATTTGAAGAGTTATTCAACCATTTAAACTCACAAAAAGAAATTAAATTTCAAACATAATAAAAGTAAATCAAAATTCTCTAAAACTCCCATCAAAATCCTAATTTTCTTTTAAAACATAAATCAAATGATTAAACATTAAATATTTTAATTACAAAATAAAATACAACACAATAAGACTATGGTCCCTCCAGATGGACCATAACTGGTTTTACATGGATATCACAATAGGGTAACATTGGTTACCTCCATTTCCATTGGCCATGGGTGTGTACCTGCACACTCGATTACACATGTCAAAATATCAAAGGAAAGATAATTCATAATTAAATCAACAACCCCATATACATATAATTAATACAATCAAATCTTGAAATAAATAATTTCAATATCCACAATTATTCTTTCTCTAGAAATTAACATATCTTATCAATTCATGTCTAGTCATGGCATTATAAAGAAACCGCATCATCACTTGGATTAAATTTAACATCTTATTAATTATATCCCATAAATAATTATCCATTTCTATCATGATAACCAGATCAACATGGGCATAGAAAATAAGGAAAGCATAACATGCATATAACCACCATAAGCATCATAAATAGGAACAAGCATAATATCCAATGTTTGTGATCAACCAAAATAGTCTAATACACATATAGTATCAAAAGTGCTCATATCAAAGTATCACCAAATAAGGTGTATCAAATAATAGGATTCACATCCTCCTCCCCTAGGAATGACCTTCCTCCTAGAAGTCATTAAACAGGTGAGGATATAGGACCCTGAAATGTGAGACATACTCCCAAGTGGTTGCTACCTTGTCATAGTGATCCCACTGGACCCTAACCTAGTCTAGCTCTTGACCTCGAAGAGCCAACATCCATCATGCCAAAATGCAGATGGGCTCCAAAGCTAACTGGTCATTTGAATCCACTTGTAAAGCATCCCAATAAAACACATGAGAAGTATCATGCACATAACATTGTAAAATTGGTACATGAAACACATCATGAATGCATAATAGGCTAGGTGGTAAGGCTAGATGATAAGATGCATGACCTAACTTCTTCAAGATCTCAAAAGGACCTACAAACCATGGTGTGAGATTAGAGCCCTTTCCATATTGGATTGGACTCTTATGAGGTCATACCCTTAAGAATACTCGGTCCCCAACTAAGAAGCTTTGATCTATCCTCTTATTATTAGCATACTTCTTCTGATGATCATGTGCCTCTTATAGACATTGTCTAATCAATAAAACCTACTATTCCATATCATGTACCATCTCTAGACCAAAAGCCACTCTATCCTCTACCTTATCCCAACTCAAGCGAGTCAAGGTGGCATGCCTAAGGAACTGTGATTCCCATTATTGTAGGAAAACTCAACCAAATAAAAATAATCCTCCCAGCAAGATTAGTGATCCATCACATACATACATAACATATCCTCTATCACTTGATTCACCTTCTCTATCTAGCCATATTTCTTGAGATGGTAAGTTGAACTGAAGTTGACTTGAGCTCCCAATGCCTTCTGTAGTGATGTCAAGAATATTGATGTGAAGAGTGAACCCCTATTTGATATAATCCTATAGGGAACTCCATGCAATATAAAAATATCATCAAGGAGGATCCTCACTACTGTTGGAGTTATTTAAGTTGTACGTATAGGTGAGAAATGGGCTAATTTGGTCAACTTATTAACAGTCACCATGATGGCATCATGGTGACGTGAGGACAAAGGTAGACCAATAATGAAATCCATTGAAATGGTGTTCCATTTCCACTCTAGAATATCATGTGGGTAAAGAAGTCCTATTGGATCCTAGTTCTTAGCCTTGACTCTTTGACACTCAAGGCATCAAGTCACAAAATCTACAATGTCTTGTCGCATCCCTGCCCAATGATATAACTATCTCAGATCAGCATGCATCTTCTTCACCCCTGTATGTGCTATGTATGTGCCCTATGTGCCTCTAATAGAATGAATGTGTGAAGGTATCCCACAATAGGTACATAGATACACCCTTATGACACAATAAACCATCAAAATTCAAAGTATATCCCAAAAATTTTCCCTTAAGGGCCCTCTATGACTAAATCTCCCACTAAACCAACATATACCACTCATCCTTTGATAGATGTTGTAGAATCTGAATCCTCAAATCAATGCTGAATGTCATGGTTGAAATATCATGTCACCTCCTACTCAATGCATCTACAACCATGTTCTCCTTAGATTTGATGTAATTCACATCAAATTCATACTCGCATAAAAACTCCATCCAATGCCTCTGACAAGTGTTTAGATTTGGCTATGTGAATATGTACTAAAGGCTCTAGTGATCTAAATGGAAATAAAAGTGATGAACCAAAAGGAAATGCCTCCATAAAACTAGAGAATGGACTACCACTATTAACTCCAAGTCATGTAGAGGATAGTTCAACTCATGGTTCTTGAGTTTTTGTGACTCATACACAATCACTCTACCCCCTGCATAAGTACGAAACCTAAGCCATTAATAGATGCATCCATACAAACCATGAAACCTGTTGATGGATTTGGAACTACTAAGATAGGAGTGCTATTGAGATGCTCCTTTAGGGTCTGAAAGGACCTCTCACATTGACCTATCCCCTCCCTTTCCACTGAAGGGAATTGATAGGATGTGCAATCCTAGAGAAACCCTCTCCAAAATGATAGTAATAACTTACCAAACACATGAAGCTCATAACCTTTCTCACTGTAGTAGGTGTTGGCCACTCCATAATGCCTCTAATCTTTTATGGGAGTAAGTGCATGGATATGTGACACAATTTCGGTGCCTAATTGCAAAAAAACCCGTAATAGGCCATATTGCGCTCACCAAATTTGGAGAGTGCCAAATTTAGTGCTTGCCAAATGGCTTGAATTCTGAAATGAATGAACAAGTGTGAGTTCTCTTTCTTTTTTCAATGACTTTTGGAATGCATTTTTCTAAACTCTTTCATTTTCTCTTTCTCTTCTAGGGAAACTATATACATGAAATAAAAAATTAAGTATAAGTTGAAATTTACATATGGGAATATACTTTCTTATACTTTAAGTTATATTTCATGTATATAGGTAGGATGTTTGAGAGTGATTTCAGATCTGTACGATTTATAATGAAAATTCTAGTTTTTGGAAGATCTTAAAAATTTCAGACAATCAAATTTTAGTAATCAACAATTCAAATTTTAGTAATTAGGAGGTCAAATTTTAGTAGTTAGCAAGTTGTATCATCTTTCTCTCTCACTCTCTCCTTATCTCTACTCTCTATCTCTCCACTCCCTCTCTCTCTCCCTTCCTCCCTCTCTCCCCTCTCTCTCTCACACACACCCCTCTATCTCCTCCCTACATTTTCCTCCCTCCCTCCCCTCTCTACTTCTCTCTATCTCTTCTCTCTCTACATCTCCTTCCCTCTCTACTTATCTTTATGCCCCTCTCTCACTCTCTCTTTATCTACCTCTCCCTCCATAACTTTGTATCTCACTTATGTCTCCCTCCATACCTCTTTCCCTCTCTACTCTCTATCTCTCCTCTTCCTCCCTCTACCTACATCTCTCTCTCACTCTCTATCCCTCTCTTCCCCTGTTTCTC
The DNA here is from genome assembly GCA_007115665.2 of Sequoiadendron giganteum. Lineage (NCBI taxonomy): Eukaryota > Viridiplantae > Streptophyta > Pinopsida > Cupressales > Cupressaceae > Sequoiadendron > Sequoiadendron giganteum. Next base: position 333,303,045 of record CM021103.1, on the reverse strand, counting down.
TTTAACTCTCTCCTCTCTATCTCATAATTATCTCTCCCTCCCTCTCACTCTCCCCTCTCTATCTCACCACTTTCTCTCTCATACACACACAAACCTCTATCTCCCTCCCTAACACTCCCTCCTTCCCTCCTTCCCTCTCTAATTCTCTCTATCTCTCCTCTCTCCCTCTCTCAACCTCACCCTCCCTCCCCTTCTTTTTGTCTCTCGTCCCAATCTCTCTCACTATTGTCCCTCCCTCCCTCCCCCCTCGTTCTCTCTCAATTTCTTATTTTCTATATCTCACCATTCTCTCTCTCTCTCACTCACACACACACCTCTATCTCCCTCCCTACCTCTCCCTCCTGCCCTCCCCTCTCTACTCTATATCTCTCCTCTCTCTTTCCCTCTCTATACCTAGCTCTCCCTCCATCCCTCTCTATCTCACTTATGTATCCTTCCCTACCTCTTTCCCTATCGACTCTCTATCTCTCCTCCCCTTCCTCTACCTACCTCTCTCCATCCTTCTCTTTCTCTCTCACTCTCTCCTCTCTATCACCATTATCTCTATGCCTACCTATCACCCCCTAATCTCTAAATCACCATTCTCTCTCCCACTTTCCATCCTTCCCTCTCACTCCCTCCTCTCTAAATAACCATTCTCTTGCTATCCCACTTTCCCTCCTTCCCTCTCTATGTCTCACTTATCCCTTTCTACCTCTCCCTCCCTCTCTCTCTTTATCTCTATTTCTCATTCTCTCCTTACCTCTCTACTCTCCATCTCACCACTCTCTCCATATCACTCTCCCTCCTTCCCTCTCTCCCTCATATCCCTCCCTCTCTCTTTCCATCTCTACCTAATTCTCCCTCCACTACCTACCACTCTCTCTACCTCTCTCTCCCTCCCCCATCTTTCTCCCTTACTCTCTCCTTCCCTCTCTACTCTGTATCTCTCCCCTTTCCCTCTCTACTATCTTAATCTCTCTCCCCCTTCCTCTCTCCTCTCACTCTATCTCCCTCACACACACACTCACCTCTATGTCCTCATTTCCTCTTCCACCATCCCTCCACTCTCTAATTCTCTCTATCTATCATCTCTCTCTAATTCTCCTTCCCTCTCTATTTATCTTTATCTCCCCTATCGCCCCATCACTCTATATCTCATCCGTGTCTCCTCCGTACCTCTTTTCCTCTCTACTCTCTATCTCTCCTCTCCATCCCTCTACCTCTCTCTCTCTACCCCCCCTCTCTCCCCCTCTATCTCTCTGGCACACACACACACACACACCTATATCTCTTCCCACCCTATCCCCTCCTCCCCTCTCTACTTCTCTCTATCTTTCCTCTCTCTACGCCTCCTTCCCTCTCTACCTATATTTATCTCCCCTATCCCTTTGTTTACCTACCTCTCCCTTCATCACTCTATATCTCACCTATGTTTCCCTACCTATGTAGGGTTGAGGGATTAAGGGTTAAGGGTTGATAATTGAGGGTTGAGGCTTTAATGTAGAGGGTAGAGGGTAGAGGGTTTAAGGGTTGAGGGTTGAGGATTTAAGGTTGAAGCTAGAGGGTTGAGGGTATAGGGTAGAGGGTATAGGGGTTGAGGGATTAGGGTTTAAGGATTGAGGGTTGAGGGTTGAGGGTAGAGGGTAGAGGGTTTAAGGGTTGAGGGATTAAGGGTTGAGGGATGAGGGATTAGGGTAGAGAGTTTACTTGGGTTTAAGGGTTTAAGGTTTGAGGATATAGGGTTGATGGTAGAGGGTATTGGGTTTAGGGTTGAGGGATTAGGGTAGAGAGGGAGGGAAGGATGGAGGGAGAGATGGAGGGAGAAGTGAGATAGAGAGAAGGAGAGAAGAGGAGGGAGGGATAGAGATATATGAGGGTTAAGGATCCAATGTATATGATAGAGGGTTGAGAATTGAGGGTATAGGTTTGATGGTTTATGGTATTGGGTTGAGAGTATAGGGTTGAGGATAGAGGGTTTTGGGTTGAGGGTAGAGGGTAGAAGGTTTAAGGGTTTAGGGTTGAGGATTTAGGGTTGAGGGTAGATGGTTTAGGGTATAGGTTTAAGGGTATATGGTTGAAGGATCAGGGTTGAGGGTCTAATGTATAAGGTAGAGGGTATAAGGGTTAAGGGTTTAGGGTTTAAGGGTTGAGGATTAAGGTATTAAGGGTTAAGGGTTTAGGGTTTAAGGGTTGAGGATTAAGGTATTAAGGGTTAAGGGTTGAGAATTGAGGGTTAAGAATTTAATGTATAGGGTAGAGGGTAGAGGGTTTAAGGGTTGAGGGTCGAGAGTTTAAGGTTGAGGGTAGAGGGTTGAGGGTATAGGGTTGATGGATTAGGTTTGAGGGTCCAAAATATAGGGCACATGGTATAGGGGTTGAGAGTTTAGGGTTAAGGGTTAAGGGTTGAAGATAGAGGGTTGAGGGTTGAGGGTTTAAGGGTTAAGGTATAAAGGGTTAAGGGTTGAGGGATTAGGGTAGAGATTTTAATTAGGTTTAAGGTTTTAAGGGTTGAGGGTAGAGGGTATTGGGTTGAGGGAATATGGTAGAGGGTTTAAGGGTTTAGGATTTAAGGGTTGAGGGTTGAGGGTTTAGGGTATAGGGTTGAGTGTTTAAGGATTTAAGGGTTGAGGGTATATGGTTGAGGGATTAGGGAAGAGAAGGTGGGATGGATGGAGGGAGAGATGGAGGGAGAAGTGAGATAGAGATAAGGAGAGAAGAAGAGGGAGGGACAAATATAGATGAGGGTTGAGGATCCAATGTATAGGGTAAATGGTTGAGAATTGAGGGTATAGGGTTGATAGTTTAGGGTATTGGGTTTAGGGTATAGGGTTGAGTGATTAGGGTTGAGGGCATATGGTATTGGATTTAGGGTAAATTGTAGAAGGTTTAAGGGTTTAGGGATTAAGGGTTTATGGTTGAGGGTTTAGGGATGAGGGTAGAGGGTTTAGGGTATAGGTGAAAGGAAAAGAAACAGTGCGAAATCGCTTTCCTAATGCTAAAACTACATAGGAGAAGTGTAAAGACCAGTTTTAAAACATTAAAACACTTAAGATGAACACATATAGGGTAAAAAGAGTAACATAAATAAATGATTACAGAGATAACACCATATTTATGTGGGAAAACCCTTTCGGGAAAAAACCTAGCACACCAAGAGAAAGACACTTTGTATTACAGTAAGCAAAAAATTACATACAAAGTTACAATCCTTATTCTCTGATAGCTAGCTCACAACAATACTTGAGTTTTCATGCACTCACTATTACAATGCTATTTCTGCATACAATGAATACAAACTCATCAACCTTTTTCTCAGTATTCTATTTTTCTAGAGCGTTCAACTTCTAGTCTAAACCGACTATTACCAGTCTCTCTCCAACCACCAATTAGGGTGCATTAATTTTAGCTCTTCACCGACATGCCAAATTGATCTCAGATCAGATCCACCTACAATCCTACATTGAGCCACTCCCACAATAAATTCATTGTAGAGAAATTACTAAATTCGGGCTCTACCAACTGCCAAACTACGATCTCATATTATTGCATAAAAATATCGCTTTTCACCAATCCAACTTCCAGCGATAATGTTGTTTTGCAACAATGGTGCAAAAAAAAACCAATGAAAAATTGCCACGTGTGGCACTGCTATTCATTCTACCACTTGACTGAGCAGTGATTGATCAACTATCATCGGGCTTTGAAATCCCTTCGTCATTGCTAACCATTTCATCATATTTTGGGCTGACAATAATCTGCTATTGTCAAAACACTGACCACTAGATCTATCGGGTTCCACATGCCATGTGTTGACTGCTCAGGAGATTCCAGAGCAACCAAGAGGGAATCTCCTAGATTCCCTATGAGCCCACCCGGAATGAGCTTCCAAGCCTACCACATGTCCATTGCTTGCACTCTCTGCTTGGCTTACGTGGAAGCCACTGGAGCTCCTTCAGTGAATCTCTAGTGGCATCTGCTAGATTCCCCAGGGAACTCTTGAGGTGTAGACAAGTTTCCACAACCAAACAATCCTTTGCATAAAGAAACTTGGGGCCCACCTCCTCTTCGTTGCACCCACCAATTTATCAAGCTGCCACGCGTCGAGCACTGAAGCAATTTTGCTCAGTGAAAAGGTTTTTGGCTATACCTACTTTAGGATTTCGTGAAACATAGCCAACACTATCAGTGGAAGTCGATTGCAACCGTTGATGTAAATCATCAGAAGATCGGCGAGGCACAAAATTTCCTTTCGTCGATGAGCAACTGATCCACTGATGAAACTGATGCCAACCAACATTCTGACAACTCCATGCCCATCGGCCCATTGTTGTGACAACCCTTAGAGTCTCACCGATTAGAGAAAGTCTTGATGACCAAAAGGTAAAGCCGACCGAATGAGAACACCGCGTTAAATCGATAAGGGCATAAAATCGTCAAGCCTCTCTTAGAGGTCCAAGCCAGTAAATTGAGGCACATTTTCCAACAAGCTCCCACTTGACAAAGACTTACTGGCTTCCTCTAGACTTTGAATTTATTTTCAATCATAGGCCCCAAGGCCCATCAAACTTGCACACCATCTGAACTTGTCTATGTTCACTAGCTTTGTCAATGCATCAACAACATTCTTCAGAGTATCCACCTTCTCTAAAGAAACCTTTCCATCCTCCACCATATCTCTCATGATGTGATACTGCACATTGATATGTTTCATCCTAGCATGGAAAGTTGGATTTTTCGCCAAACAAATGGCACTCTGACTATCACAAAAAATAGTACTCTGCCCTGCATCAAAGCCAATACAAGAACACAAATGACTTAGCCAAACAACTTCTTTGTAGGAATGATTTTATGCCATATATTCTACTTCCATAGTGGACAAAGAGACTACAACCTATTTCTTTCTCATCCAACTAATTGCACCACCATTTAACATGAAATTATATCCACCGGTGGATCTTCTACTATTAATGTCCCCTGCCCAATTAGAATCCACATATCCACGAATGCTGAGAGTTCTATGTGATGCAACCAAGTTTCCATGGTAACACAGACCATATTCTAAAGAACCCTTTAAATATCTAAATAGTCTCTTCAGAGCATCCCAATGTGACCTTCCCAGATTTTCCATAAAATGGCTTAGAACTCCCACTGCTTGGGCAATGTCTTGTCTTGTACAAAACATTGCATACATTAGACTACCAACAACACTTGCTTAAGGCACCCTAGTCATTTCCTCCATCTCAGTAGTAGATTTGGACAATCTTCAATAGATAGCTTCATTCCCTGCATAACTGGAACAACTAGCTGCTTGCAATCATTCATACCAAATCTTTCCAGAACTGTGTTGACATACTTACTCTGTCTTAACCAGAACTTTTTTCCTATTTTGTCCCTGGTTATTTCCATCCCCAAAATATACCTTGTTGCACCTAGATCTTTCATTTTGAACTTTGCATACAACTGAGACTTAAGATCAGAAATCATATACTTAGTATTTCCTATCAATAACATATCATCCACGTATAGGGTAATAATAAGCACACAATCATTTTTAGATTTATAATACACACAATGATTAGATTTTGATCTCACAAATCCCATAGACAACACAAAGGTGTCAAACTTCTGGTACCACATTCTAGGAGACTGCTTCAAACCATACATAGATTTCTTTAATTTGTAGACCAATATTTCTTTACCTTTTTCAACAAAGTGCTCAGGCTGGGACATGTAAATTTCTTCTTCCAGCTCTCCATGGAGAAACCTTGTTTTCACATCCATCTGTTCGATCTCTAAGTCATACATAGTTGCAAGTGACAACATAAATCTGAGATATGTCATCTTAGCTACAGGGGAAAATATTTCTTGATAATCAATTCCCTCTACCTGGGAATACCCCTTTGCAACCAAACTTGCTTTATACTTCTCAGCACTGCCCTCAAGACTAGTCTTCTTCTTAAATACCCATTTATAGCCAATAGACTTTCTTCCTTCAGGAAAAGGTACCAAATCCCAGGTTTCATTCTTTTTCTATGATTCCATTTCTTCATTCATGGCTTCCGATTGGGAATTTGCATCAAGCATATTAATTGCCTCTTTAACAGTCCTAGGCTCATCAGTGCTAGTAATCAAATCATAGGCACAGTTCAAATCTAACATAGAGAAACCATACCTATCAGGTTGTTGTTTTTCACGTGTAGAATTTCTTACTGGCTGAGGTTTTGGTTCTTCATCTTCAGAACTCTTAGAGCTGCTTGAACTCTCCTCAGTTTTAGGTACACCATGTAGTTCCTCTTTTTCTAGAGTTTGAGGAATCTGAACTACATCATTCTTCTTTTCTCTTTTATCTATCTCTAGGTGTGGATCAGCTACTCAAGGTTTTATCTAATGAAATATTACACTTTTGTTTTATAGGACCTTCTCAGTATCAGGATTCCAAAGCTTGTATCCCTTCACACCAATGCCATAGCCGATGAAGATACATTTAATAGCCTTGTTCTCCAAATTTGATCTTTTCTCATTGGGCACATACACATATGCCTCATAGCCAAAGACACGAACATGTCTCAAAGAGGGCTTCTTACCAGACCACACTTCCAAATATGTCTTATCGACAAGAGCAGAGCAAGGAGAATGATTTACCAGGTAACATGCTATAGCCATGGCCTCAGCCTAGAAATTTTGCTCCAGACTAGCACTGTTCAACATACTCCTTGCCTTTTCCATCAATGTCCTGTTCAACCTTTCAACAACTCCATTCTATTGTGGAGTATAAGGTGTAGTTTTATGCCTTTTAATCCCATGTTCTTTACAGTATCTATCGAAATATGCAAAAAAAAACTCACTGCCATTATTAGTCCTCAAATATTTGATTTTTCTTCTAGTTTGATTCTCTACCAAGTTTTAAGACTCTTTAAAATGTCTGAACACTTATGATTTACTCTTAAGAAAGTATATAAATTCCCTTCTCGAATAGCCATCAATAAAAGAAACATAATATCTAGACTTCGATGACAAAGGAACATTCATTGGACCAAACACATCAAAATGAACATAGTCCAATACACCAGAAGATTTATGAGAACTCGAGGAAAAAGAAACATGTTGTTGCTTTCCATAAATGTAGTGTTCACAAAAATCAAACTCAAGATTACAATCTACAAGCCCTTCAACAAGATTTTTATTTTTCAAGGTTTTTAAAACTTTCTCACCTATGTGACTAAGTCTCTGATGCCACATCATGGTTTTCTTAGTTGGGAGTTTCACCTCAAAGGCATTTACACCCAGAGGAGCTTCATCATCCTTCTCTACAGGAGCAACTTTTCTTTACTTTATAGAGATGTTGTTACATTGAACATGACATGCATCCAACTTGTACAGAGTGCTTGTACGAACACCCTTAGCTAGCACCATAGCCCCTCTAGCCATCTTACATCCTTTACTCGAGAAAGAAACTTACACACCAGTATCATTAAGCTTACTGACAAAAAGTAAGTTACGAGCCAAACCTAGTATGTGTAGTACATCACCAATCCCTTTGATTCTACCTTCAAGGAACTATATTCTGACTCTTCCATGGCCAACAATCTCCAAAGTTGAATCACTTGCTAGGTACACCTTTCCACCATCATACTTCTCGTAATTAGTGAACCACTCCCTATGAGATTTCAAGTGAAAATATGTGCCTGAGTCAACCAGCCAGACATCATTTGATACATGAGTTGCGAAGGTTGCAATGAAGGCATCTACATCAGTTTGAGAAGAGTCATAGTCTGAAGAGTTACTCTTCTTCTTCTTCTTCTTCTTCTTCTTCTCCTTACAATCCTTTCGGATATGACCAGGCTTCCCACAATTCCAGTATTTCACCTTGGAATTTTTACCAGGAGACTTTGATCTCCCTACAGATTTAGATTTGGACTTCTTGTCCTTCTCCTTACCTTTCTCCTTTGATCTTCCTCGAACAGCAAGGGCCTCTTTGGCCATCTTAGAAGACTTCCTCTGCATCTCTTCAGACAACAACGAAGCAACCATGTCTTCCATATTGAAAGTAGCAGTCATACTTCCAATAGCCATCACTAGATGATCCCAAGTGTCAGGCAACAAACATAACATGAGCATGCTACGATCCTCCTCCTCTATCTTCACACCCACAGATGCCAACTAAGAAACACTCATATTAAATGATTTTAGATGGTCTACAACAAATGCACCTTCTTCCATCTTCAAGGAGTACAATTTATTCCTATGGAAAAACTTATTTACCAGAGACTTTCCCTGATAAATATCGCCAAGCTTCTTCCATAACTAAGCTGTAGACTTCTCCTCATGGACATTTAGGAGTATAAAATCGGCCAAAAAAAATCTTATCAGACCTCTCACTTTTCTATCTGTGAGGTCCCATTCTTCTTGCTTCATACCTTGTGGCATAGTTCCAGACACTACTACCCAGAGGTCTCTATCCACTAATAGGTCTTCCAATTTGAGTTTCCACAACTCAAATTTGCCACCATTTAATTTCTCAATATCAACTCTTCCTGATGTACTCGCCATCTTAGATAGAACTTGATCCTAACTTTGCAAGACTCCCACTAGAATGGTATTAGCACAAAAAACCAGCTCTACTAACAAGGATGACACAATTGGCCAGACTTTGATACCACTTGAAAGGAAAAGCAACAGTGCAGAAATGGTTTCCTAATGCTAAAACCATAGAGGAGAAGTGCAAAGACCAGTTTTAAAACATTAAAACACTTAAGATGAACACATATAGGGTAAAAAGAGTAATAGAAATAAATGATTATAGAGATAACACTAGATTTACGTGAGAAACCCTTTCAGGAAAAAACCCACCACACCAAGAGAAAGACACTTTGTATTATAGTAAGCAAAATAATACATACAAAGTTACAGTCCTTATTCTTTGATAGTTAGCTCATAGTAGCACTTGACTTTTCATGCACTCATTGTTACAATGCTATTTCGGCATATTGTGAATACAAACTAATCAACTTTTTCTCAGTATTCTATTTTTCCAAAGCATTCAACTTCTAGTCTAAACTGACTATTACCAGTCTCTCTCCAACCATGAATTAGGGTGCATTATTTTCAGCTCTTCACCGACATGCCAAATCGATCTTAGATCGGATCCACCTGCAATCCTGCATCGAGCCACTCCCATAATAAATTCATTGTAGAGAAATTACTAAATTTGGGCTCGACCAACCACCAAAATCTGATCTCATATGATTGCATAAAAATATCACTTTTTACAAATCCAGCTTTCGACGATAAATGTTGTTTTGCAACAACGGTGCAAAAAAAAACCAATGAAAAATTTCCATGTGTCGCACTGCTATTCATTCTACTCCTTGACCGAGCAGTGATCGGTCAACTATCATTAGGCTACAAAATCCCTTCGCCATCACTAACCATTTCATCACATTCCAGGCCGACAATAATCCGCTATCGCCAAAACACCGACCTCCAGCTCTATCGGGTCCCACATGCCACGTGTCCACCGCTTAGGAGGTTCCAGAGCAAGAAAGAGGGAATCTCCTAGATTACCAATGAGCCTGCTCAAAATGAGATTCTGAGGCTGCCATGTGTCCACAGCTCGTGCTCTCTGCTTGGCTTATGTGGAAGCTGTTGGAGCTCCTTCGAGGAATCTCTAGTGACATCTGCTAGATTCCCCAGGGAACACCCAAGGTGCAGACAAGTGTCCATGAGCGGACAACCCTTCTCATAAAGAAACTCAAGGCCCACCTCCTCTTCACTATGCCCACTGCTTTATTAAGCCACCACATGTCGAGCGCTGAAGGAATTTCGCTTGGCAAAAAGGTTTTTAGATGTACCTTCTTTAGGATGCCATAGAGCATAGCCAACATCGTCGGATGAAGCCGATTGCAGCCGTTGATGCAAATCATCGACACATCATCAAGGAAAAACATTGTCTTCCGTCGATGAGTGACTGATCTGCCAATGAAATCGATGCCAACGAACATTCTACCAACTCCACGCCCATCGGCCTATCGTTGTGACAACCCTTAGAGTCTCACCGATCAGACAAAGTCTCAGCAACCAAAAGGTCAAGCCTTCCAAATGAGAACATTGTGGTAAAGTGATAAGGTCATAAATTCATCAAGCCTCTCTTAGAGGTCCAAGCCAATAAATTTTGGCACATTTTCCAACAACAGGTTTGAGGGTCCAACGTATAGGGTAGAGGGTAGAGGGTGTTTGGTTGAGGGTTGATAGATTAAGGCTGAGGGTAGAGGGTTGAGGGTATAGGGTTAAGGGATTATGGTTTAGGGTAGAGGGTATTGGGTTGAGGGTTGAGGGTAGAGGGTTTAAGGGTAGAGGGTTAAGGGTAAAGGGTAGAGGGTTGAGGGTATAGGGTTAAGGGATTATGGTTTAGGGTAGAGGGTTGAGGGTAGAGGGTTTAAGGGTAGAGGGTTAAGGGTAAAGGGTAGAGGGTTTAGGGTATAGGGCTAAGAGTTTAAGGGTTTAGGGTTTAAGGGTTGAGGGTAGAGGGTAGAGGGTTAAGGGTAGATGAGAGAGAGGTAGATGGATTGAGTGAGAGAGAGAGAGACTTGACAGAGGGAGAGTGGGTAGGAGGGAGAGACTTGAAAGAGAGAGAAAGAGAGAGAGGGAGGGAGGGTTAAGGGTAGAGGGTTTAGGGGTTAAGGATTTAGGGTTAAGGGTATAGGTGAGAGAGATAGAGTGAGTGAGTGAGTGAGAGATAGAGAGACCTGAGAGAGGGAGAGGGGGTAGGAGGGAGAGACTTGAGAGAGAGAGAGGGAGGGATGGGAGAGAGACAAAGGGTAGAGGTTTAAAGGTAGATGCTTAAGGGTAGAGGGTAGAGGGTTTAAGGGTTAAGGGTAGAGGGCTAAGGGTAGAGGGGAGAGACATAGGAGTGAGTGAGTGAGAGAGACTTGAGAGAGGGATAGGGGTAGGAGGGAGAGACTTGAAAGAGAGAGGGAGAGGGAGTGGGAGAGAGATAGAGGGTAGAGGGTAGATGGTTTTAAGTGTTTAGGTTTAAGGGTTTAGGGTTTAAGGTTAAGGGTAGAGGGGAGAGAGATAGAGAGAGGTTATAGAGAGAAGTAGAGAGGGAAATAAGGTGGAGATATTGAGAGATAGGAGGCAATAAGGGAGAGAGAAATAGGTACAGAGGGACAACTAGGTAGAGAGAAGTAGATATGAAAGTAGAGATAGAGGGAGAGGTAGGGATGGAGAGAGAGGTGAGACAAAAACAAAGAGAGGTCTAGGTAGATAGAGGGAGGAGGAGATAAAGAGAAGTAGAGGGTAGAGTTAAGGGTAGAGGGTGAGTGTTTAAGGGTTAAGGGTTTAGGGTTTAGGGTAAAGGGTAAAGGCAAGAGAGATAGAGAGAGTGAGCAAGAGAAAGAGAGGGAGGGAGGGAGTGGGAGAGAGATAGAGGGTTAAGGGTAGAGGGTAGAGGGCTAAGGGTAGAGGGGAGAGATAGAAGGAGGGAGTGAGTGAGAGAGATAGATACCTAGGAGAGGGAGAGACTTTAGAGAGAGAGAGGGTGGGAGAGTTGTGAGAGAGAGAGGGTAGAGGGCAGAGGGTTTAAGGAGTTTAGGGTTTAAGAGGTTAAGGGTTAAAGAGGTAGAGAGGGAGAGAGATAGAGGGAGCGAGTGATAGACCTAAGAGAGGGAGAGGGGGTAGGAGGGAGAGACTTGAGAGAGAGAGGGGGGAGGGAGTTGGAGAGAGATAGAGGGTAGAGGGTAGAGTTTTTTGAGGTTTTAGGGTTTAGAGTTAAGGGTATAGGGGAGAGAAATAGAGTGAGTGAGGGAGAGAGAGAGAGAGGGATGGAGTGGGAGATAGATATATGGTAGAGGGTATAGGGTTAAGTGTAGAGGGGAGAGAGTTAAAAGGAGTGAGTGAGTGAGAGAGAGACTTGAGAGAGGGAGAGGGGGTAGGAGGGAAAGACTTGATAGAGAGAGAGGGAGGGAGGGAGTGGGAGATAGATAGAGTGTAGAGGGTTAAGGGTAGATGATAGAGGGTTTAGGGTTAAGAATTGGGGAGAAGAGAGATAGAAATTGAGTGAGAGAGAGAGACCTAAGAGAGAGAGGGGGGGTTAGGATAGAGAGTCTTGAGAGAGAGAGGGGGATGAGGGAGAGTCTCTATATCTACCCTCCCTCTCTTTCTCTATCTCAAGTCTCTCCCTCTCTTAGGTCTCTCTATCTCATTGAATCCTATAACTCTCCCCTCTACCCTTAACCCTTAACCCTTAAACCCTCTACCCTATACCATTAACCCTCTACCCTCTATCTCTCTCCCACTCCCTATCTCCCTCTCTCAAATATCTCCCTC